>JASCZI010212001.1:11759-36528 GCA_036250425.1 Stylosanthes scabra
TTGGTGCGTTCCTTAGCCCCATTTCTTTTATTTTCTGTATCTATTATTCTATTGTTGCACATTTGAGTTTCTAGTCGAACATTTTCTCCTCTTCTCTGAAGTCGGAATTGTCATAATCATAGCATATGCATACTTGTTGCTACCCTTGTTATATAGCATAACTGCCAAGTAGCTTTTAGGGTTGTGTAACTTCCTAACCTGAAGTAAACAATGTGATTGCAGCGTTTCTTATGTTCAAGTTGTGGGCTGCTCATTATCTCCGGCATTCAATGTCGAAATACTGGATCCCTCTGGAAGATTCTTGTTGAAGAGCGACCACCTAGCTAGGGGTCAAACCCTGATGGCGTTAGAGAACGAGCCAACCGGAATGTACAACAACTTCATGGTGAGAGGACTGCGAGATTTCCCACAGATTGTGACTATACTGAGAGGACATATGGGAGGGGTGGTTGTGGAAGATGAATGGGATGGAGATGGAGATGACTATGAAGTTGATGACATTGAAGAAGAATATGTACTTTGATCCTCTTTTGAACAAATACTGTTATTCTTTCCTCCTTGTTTTGTGTCTAACAATCCCCTGCCAAAACAAATAAGGACTAAGGAGATGTGCTAAGAATCATATTATAGGTGAAGACTGATTATGGTGGCATTGAAACCCCCTTTTATTTTCCGGTTTCCCCTGTTTTCACATTGGGTAATATTTTATCCTTTGACTTCAGAAGCTACAGGTTTGTGTCTTCTGCTTAAACTAATTTTATTACATGGAATTTTCTTTCCTTGTAGATATAGTGCTGGGAGTGGTACAAGTTTATAGTACCTTTTTTTTCCATGACTTTTCTACTGTTTAAAATCTTATGAAAGTCTTTGTTACATTAGTGGATCAAATAAAAGCCAAGTTTGATGGGAAAAAAAAAGAATCTGTACTGGTTTGCAGTTTGCACCATCTTTTAAAATAACTTGAAACTAAGCTCTAAAAGTTACTTTGTGATAATGGATATTTGGTTGGAAATTTGGATGCGTCAGCTTTATCAATTTGAAAGCCCAAATCAGTCCTCAAATATTTAAAAATTGGAAAATATAGGTCCTTAAAATCGGTTTATAAACTCTAACCTCTAAATCAGTTTATGGGTTTACTCGTCCAAATTCTTATATGGTTATATGGTTAAGTTTTAATCATTAAGGGTGGTGTCATTCAAATTGAAAATAGTCAAGCGCTATATTGAGTGTTTACTAAAAAATTTAAAAAAAAAAAAAAAAAACTCCAAGTCGTAAGGAGTGGAAGTGACATAGAAAAGCAAAGATCACTGACTAATTAGACACGTTTACTCTACAACTTTTTAAGCAAAGAAACATTGAAAAATGTATCTTTATCAAAGACAGAGGAATCCACCTAACAAAAACTTCCTTTATTCATCATAACTTGACTTAGAAAGCAGCAGCCATCTTAATCACATGGAAAATATATAACAATGCGATAGCAGTAGTTTGTTATGTTCAGAGAATTAATGTAGAAGTTAATTTATGAGTATTAAGATAAAGTCATATATCTTTGAAAGACAGCATTAATGAGAATAATTGCTAGAAGAATTCCAAACAGGGATTTGCTTTGTTTTTTCAACTATTAAGCAAAAGAGAACCGTGACAATTGATGACAATATAGGCAACTATAATTATGGTGACATATCTAAAGACCTTAACAGGTCAACAAGTTGGTCCATGCTCACACCAACCAACACCATTTTCTAATAATTTCACATATAATTATTATTATTATTTCACAACAATGAAGCATGATCATAACAGCCTCTCCTCTAGTCTGTTCTTCCACATTCACGATGATTTCGACTTCGCGGGGGCGGCCGGAAGCAGCTGCATTGCACAAACCAGAAGCTCTTGTCAGTAAAAGAAAAAAAAGGACCCTCATTGTTCAATGATGTTACATGGAAGCAAACAAATTTCTACATTAGTTTCTCTTGCTAAATTTGTCACCATATCTGTTTTTATCAAATTTTGTTCCCCTTGTAAGTTTGTAGCGCAAAAGGAATAGAAATTTCCACGAAATCCAGAACCTATCTGGTTTATGTTTTTAAACTAATTTGAAGGAAGAAGTGAAAGATAGAAACTGGGATTTTATTGTATTTTCACTTTTTCCTCCATAAAATTATGAAAATAGAAAAACTTAGAAAATGAAAACAAAACACTAAACAAGCCCTTAGGATAAGGTAGATAGTAAATACAATCAAAGAGAAAGTGACTATAACTATGCTGGAACGCACCTGATAGCAAGAGATTAGAGATGTAATAAATCCGAACGCGCCAGTAACCCGAGGAGTGACTTTCTTGGGTGCCAACTGTAGCAGTCCAACTGCCACCACGATATCCATGCTTGCTTTGATGAGTGCTAGAGTCCTCTCATTTGAGGCCTTTAGTTTGGCACGGTATTGCTCGTTCTATACACAAGGAAACAATCACAGTGCCGAGTTAGGTAAAGCCCCTCGGGAAAAGAAGAGAATAAATAACTTGTAAACAAAGCAGAAGAACTCACTTCGTATTTATTAGTGCCCTTGAGTTGTTTCTCCAACTTCTTCATCGATCCAGAGAGTCGTCCAAGCTCCCCAAGCTGATTAAATAAGCAAAATATTAAGTGGCCATTATAGACAAACTCATGAAAGAATCCATGAGGAAGGTAGGTAAACCACAAACCTCAACCAGGGTGCCACATGCCGAGGAGCCGAGCCAACAGTAAAGAGATATCCGGCCGATTAGCTCAGTTCGTTCTTTATTCTGTGGTTAGACAAAAATATTCTTATATACTGACAATTATATAAACAAACAACCTGATGCTAAAGAAATTTCTTCTCTTACCTGGTAGATGCCGGATCTACCAAGCCACACAAATTGATCAAGAAACAAGAAAGTGGAGAGTAATGCATTCTTGGACTGAGACAACCACAAAACCGGATGTTAGTTAAGTAAATGAACTATGAAGGTTGGAAAAGTTGGAAATTTTCTTAGAAATGTCATACCTTTCCCAACAGAATTAGGGGTAGGGGAGTACCCTGAGGTGTTGGACTTATCAGACCGTGCAAGTCATTCACAAACTGCATATTGAAGAATGAAAGTTCAAGAGTGATGTTAATTACATGGATTAATTAATTTGCAACATTTTCCCATGTCAAGCATTCGATTGTTATAACAAGACAATACTACACAGTACACAATATAAATGCTTTCACCAAGAAAACAAACAAACAAAATAATGAACATATATAAAGAGAGAATTGAGAAAATGAAATAGCATTAGTTTTAGAAGGAAAACGTAAAAATAACCTAACCTTGAAGAGACGGAAAACCTTCCTAGCCAAGCTGGTTTGTTTATCTACATTCTGGGCAGTGCCAGGCTCCCCATTACTCAAAAACTTGGAACCGTATTGTATTGCTCTGCATATCTTGTCCCTTGCTTCAGCCTTGTTCAAGTACAAAACTAGGAGAGCGAGCTCCGCCCTAGTTGCATCCAATGTACTCATCTTCTATGTCTACGACCGCTGCGTGACAAAGTCAGAGAAAGAAAGGGGTAAGCCAAGAGCAATATTACTGTTACAAATTAGGCGTGGCACATTGCAGCCATCAAGTGTGTGGCATTGGAAACATATAGTCTCTTCGGAAATAACTAACGATAGTTATCTATCCTTGAAACTTTGCATGTATTTACATAGTTCTTGGTATCCATAAACATTCAAGATCAACCTAATTAAAGCTAAGAACTTGAACTATTAAGCCAAACATTGTTGTTACACTCGGCTTCTCTTATATTTTTTCCAAAAATATTCAACAATTGAAGGAAGAAGAGATTTAGATCTACACAATCTTACTTTACTTTAACAGTGTGTATGAAGACCTTTAAAGGACCATGTGCCACAAAGTTTTCAAGCACTTAAGTAATCAACTAGACAGGACTGTAATCTAACCACATCAATAATAAGTGCAAAAATAGGATGGATTTTCAAATATGCCGATGATCTTTCTAGGAATAATGACCGGGCACTCTGTCTGCCTATCTACATGGTATCATGTTTCTGCTCTAGTAAGAGAGCTCATCCTTCGGACAACTTCATTTGTGTGACATATAAAACACAAAGGAAACACTTTGAGTTTCAAACCTTAAACTTCCAATACTAGCCTGTGGGGGGAATATATGCTTCATACACTATTATGAAGACAAAACTTAGGCGGAAGGTGTTAAAAAGGAGCGAAAATTGTGGAAGTAGGTTCTAGTTTTTGGCTACCTGATTAACAAATATTTAACATCCTCTACAATTTGCAAAATTTTATTCAACATAACTACTTAGGAGACATTAATTTGGTTAGGAAAAAAGTTAAAAGTCAAAACAAAGTTTTGACGATCGGAATCATAAAATCATGCTTCAGCATTGTTGTGCATAATCAGGTTAGTGAGATGGTAGAACATGACAATTTAAACTCCCCCAAAGATTAATCATGTTCATATGCCATCTTGCCCCAAAGCACAAACAGTTACTAACATCAACTCCACAAGTGAAAGATAAATGTCCATGTGGCTTGCATCAAACCGAATAAACGGCACACTGAGCACTTCATCCTATCTCCCCAGGATTAAATTTTAGATTTTTCCAAACAAGTATTTCTCATGCTAAGAAAAAAGGCTACTTAAAAAAATTAATAATAGATTAAAATTAGTTAGCACCCAAATTAAACTAATCTAACAACAAAATATTTAGGTGTCATGATTAACACATGGTAAAAGATGAAACAAGAGGACAATATCAATCACCTAAGCTACAACCACCACATCTTCCATTTCTCACATCCCATCTACAATTTTCCCAGCAAATAATAATAACAATAAGAACAAAAAAAAACCAACCCATTAAACCAAATCCATAAAATCCCAACAACTCAAAGTCAAACTAGCTTACAGAGAACCAAAAAAGAATCACACTTTGCAAAGTCCACCTCCAAAGCTTGCAACTTTTGCACCTCAAACAGCAAACCCCAAAGGATGAACCAACTGGGTATGAATTCTACTCTATAATTTCTTAAACAAAAATTAAGGGAAAATAAAAAATAGTCAACAGAGAGAGAAAGAGAGAGAGAGAGAGTACCACAAGAAAGGGAACTGTTGGTGTGCTAGGTGGATAATTATGAAAATCCTGAGAATAATAGTTGAAATGGGTGAAGAGGGTCTTTTAGCTTCTTCTTTTTTGGGGGGATAACAGTGTGGTGTTGTTTTTGGTGATAAGGGCGTGTTTGGTTCTCCCTCTCCCAAAACAAACGAACAAAAAATGTGATTGTTTTGTTTGTGTGTTATGGAAATGAGGATGAAACTGCGTCGTTTGGGGTTGCAAGTTGTAACACGCACTTCAAGACTCTTGAAGCATTTGATCTGATCTTTTTATCTTTATGTTTCATGTTTCAACAGAAAAAGTGGTATATTCCTTTAAATAAAAGAAAGTGACTGAACATACAACAACAAAATAGATATCATTTAAGAAAAATATAAATGTTATGTGTGTTGACTATTAAGGTAAATATAAATAACCATCGAATAATCGATCAATTTGAGTTGGTTTAATGATCAGCTCATTAGTCTCCTGTCCATATGAGAGTAGTTCAGTCACTTTGGTGATTAAGTTTCCCCTCACTTCTAGATTCGGATTCGAGTTTCATTGTACACCAAAAAAAAAAAAAACTTATTAGTCTGCTTAAATAAATATTCGGGATTTAAATATCACGTTGTGCATGCAGCCAATAGCAAATTATTAAATGGAGCTCAAATTTACGACGGAATTAGTGGCGGTGTGAGTGGAGTTTAAACTTTTTTTTTGGGTGTAAATTCCAGCCACCTAGATTTTAGCTTTTAATCCTTTTTATCATGTAGCAAAGGCCATGCATACATCAAGAAGAAAATTGTCTCCATGGAGATTTTTTTTTTCTTGTTGCAGTAAAGAAATTGATAAATATGGCAGTTAGGAAAATAAGAAATTAATCAGAACCTTACAATACATTAAATAATGCTCCAAAATAAGAACCAAGTGGTAAAGCAGCAAAGCACAACAGTTAATAGAAGACCAAGTCATAAATCTAACAACTCATAAAAGGTAAACTTCACAAAAGGACAACTTAACTTTTAGGAAAACTTTTTATTAAATCGATATTTAAATAAGTCATTTTTTTTTTGGTGACGATTTAAATAAGTCATTTGAATATGGAAGATGTTGTCACATGTAATGTTAATCTCATAATTTCAACAGGTGATTTTATTATTACAGCATCTACAAATTACAATAGTTTACAATAAAATTACTTATCTGATTTTACAGATAGCAGATTGTAAAGAATGTTAATCTTCTATTAAACTGAAGTTTCAATGAGTATTATGAAAAGGTCATAAAGAAATGAAAACCTTGGGTATGTATAGTGGTGGAAGGAAAGATCTTGAGTAAATTTTTTAAGTTATGCAATAATACCTTATTCTGATTCAATTACAATAGTACTAGTTTATGATCAAAATTACAATGTAACTCACAAAATGAGTAACAATTGAAAATTCACAGTTATACAAGCTTGGTTGGTATGTAAGATGAGAATTATAGCATGTCTGTGAGATGTTCTTCTTGATAATCCTGAGTTCCTACCAATAGTTTCAAAAATGGGGCCAACCCAATACCAAACATTTTCCACATAATTTAGATGCTACTGATATTGAGAATTCAAGAAACTGCAAAACAAGTAGATTCTAATTTCTAAGGATTATAACAGAAAAAATGTGTTGGTGAGAGAGGGAGAGAATGGTAGAATACACAAAGTTGAAATATACATATAATCTATAACTGATTAGTAATAATAATACATATAAGATTAACAAGCTTGCGCATTTCACATTGGTTTTTTCTCTTCTTTTCTGTTTTCAATCTTTGATTTGCTATTTCTGCATAATGATACCAACAAATTTCTGTCATTCACTATTTCTTGCTAAACAAGCTTCTAAAATCCCCTTTTTCCAGTCTCTCATGAAGTTTCTTAGCACCTGGAATATCCATCTCAGTGAGTTTCTTCAGATACCCAATTGCCCCATAAGAGATCATAAGCTTCCTGCATTTCTTGCATGAAGACAGTGATCCCAAGCATGAAACTGCATATTTCTTTGCACTGTTCTGTGGACTTGGATCAAGCAACTGAACCAAGCTTGGAACACTCTTCTCATCCTTCTTCACTTCTCTTTGATTCCGCGACACGCTGATTAGGCTCGCGATCGCCTGCGCGGCCGCCTCCCTAGCGCTGCTTGATTTCGCCTCCAGCATCTTTACAAGGTGAGGTATGCATCCAACTTCACCAACCAATTTTTTCAACTCTAATGTGCTTGAGATTCGGCAGATTGTGGCTGCGGCCACCTGCTGAGCTCCCGGGGAACCGGATTTCAGCACGTGACACAATCTCGGAAGGAAGCCGAGCGAAAGGAGTTTGTCCTCCGGGACAGATCCTACCAAGTTCCTCAACGCGCCGACGGCGGATTCTTGAGGCAGTGGACCATCAAGATAGGCTAGAAGGCTCATAACGCCGCCTTCGGCTATGACATTCCTCCGAAGATTCTCATTGCTTGCAGTTAGATTCTGCAAGCACTCGGCCGCATACTCTTTGGATCCCAACAGAATTCCGCAGGTGAGCAAATTGATTATTACTTTAACGGTCCCTTCTTCAGCCAAAGCTTGTCTAACCTCCGGAACAACTGAAATATTCTTCAGTGTACAAGCAGCCGCGGATTGTGACACCGAATCACCGGTTTGACAAAGCTCAACCAACGGCCTAACCCCGCCGTGTCCAACGATTTCACGGGCGGTTTCGGCTGACATTGAGAGCCTCTGAAGAGAAATTGCAGCTTTCTCTTTTCCCACAAAACTACCAGACTCAACCAGCCTTATAAGAGGTGGCAGAACGCCTTCAGAGACTAACCAATTCTCGCAGCTACCGGATTCTGCCAGCGAGCATATAACTGTAACTGCCTTCTCTCTTATCCTGTGAGAAGTGGCAGTTAGCAACTGAACCAAAGCAGCAATGTTGCTTCTCCCCATAACCGCCAAAACTTTCTTTTCATCTTCCCTCATTGCTTCAACAAGATTATCCAAAGCCTTATGCTTCGCCTCCAGATGACCGATCTGGAGGCGAGCAAGCAACTCCCGGATGCTGCTGTTCGCAGCAGCAGCATCCGGCAAAGGCAGAGTGGCCTCGCCGAGGACACCGGTCTTGATGAGTAGGCCACAATCCCTCAAATTCAAATCCAATTTTGCAGCTAAAGAATCAAGATCACTCTGCATCTTAAGCTTACCTTCAAACTTGTCCTTCACACAAATCTCAGCCAATTCAATTGATTCCTTCAGAGTCCTTGTCACTGCCTGCAGCTGCTCCTTGCAAAGTGCATTCTTCCCGAAACACGGGTGGCTCGACAAATCCGACAGCCGCGAAGGGACCTGTTCTAGCTTGGAAACAATCATCTTCCATCTTCCAGGGAACAATTTAACCTCTTTAGCCTTATCAATTGCCTCAGGAACAAGCTTCTCTGCATTCAACAACCATTCTTCTGTTGAAAGCTCCTCATTCAAAACCTCACCTTCCACCATCATTAGGTAGGAGCTGAATTATTCAGAACTCAGATGAATATGACTATTCACCTTGAAGAAGCAGCAGCCCACTACAAAATGGAATAATAACAGAAAGATAAACCAAGTTGGGTAAAGACATGGGGAAAAGATAGAAAAAATTTTAATATAAGGTTGTGGAGTAGTTGCAATCATAGAAATATATATATAATTCTAAGTCAGAAAAGAACAAACTAGTCCAACATCAACAATAATCTTCCAGAATCCTTGCATGATCATCATCATCACACAAAACTTGTTCTCTTTCTTTAAAGCATGAACCAAGACCAATAGAAAAGAAACTTGTACCTAAACCATGCCCCACTATTCCTTTCTCTTATAGTAATTTAATAATTTTAATTATTGATTTTAATATATACATATTTTAAAATAATTTTATAATCAAAATTAATTCGTAAACCATAAAACAGTATATCAAGTGATAACATTGTTATGGAAACTCAACTATAAATCACTTGGTTAATTAATTAATGTGACAAAATATAAAATAATGCACCAAATTATGTCCAAAATAATAAAAATAAAAATACAGCCGTCTAATGAAAGGAGGCGTCGGTGGGCATATGAGACAAAATTACCAAAGTAACCCCACTAGATAAAGGATCAAGACTCTAAAAGGGTATATTGGTGAATTAAGGAAGCAAAATCTCCAAACTTTACTTTTCATTCATGGTTGGTAGTAGCAATGAGATTCAGAGATTGTGGAAAGTTAAACCTAGAGAGTCTTTGAGGAAAGTAAAATTCTTAGGATCTTAGCTGTTTTGTTTTTTTTCCCCTTACTCATAAATGAGGCTATTGGTATGAGAAAGGCTTTCCTTTGAAGGGAAGACATAAGTCTCTATCTTCAGTTTGTGTACACAAGTACCTCTTATCAATCATCACCATCAAAATTAAAAACAAAAAAATAGAAAGGAAAATAACAAGAGAATTCAAAACTCAAAAGTAATAAAAAATAAATTCAGATGAGTTTGACTTGCTCAATGTTGAAAGAATTTTACCCTATTGAGAGTATTGAGGGCTCTCAGATTGTGTTCAGAAACAAACACTTGTTCTACAATGTTTCTGCTAACACTAATAATAGAAAAGAAAATAGCTTTATTTTCCAGAATAGAAGATATAAAAAAAAAGAGAAAAATAAAAAAAATTGAAGGAGTAACCAACCTTTAAGCAACTAGGATCAGTGTAGCTTGATCTTCAAACTTGTAACTCTTTATCTCTGTCTGTCAGTGAAAGAGATACACATACACATACACACCAGCAACTACCACTTAATAAAACTTTGCCTTCAGAACTCTTCAAAACAAGCACATCACTGTCATCAACAAAGCAATCTCCAATGCTTATAGAATCAGCAATAATGAAGAACAAGACACCCCTTCACCCTTGTTTTCTGAATCACCAAGATGCTGACTTTTACTCTCAAAAGGATCAAACACAATCACCCCAGAAGGAGTTTCTTCACAATCAGACACAACCAAACCACCCCACAGCTGAAGGAAGTTGTAATAATTTTTTTATTAAAAAAAAAATCAGAAGATTCTTCTACAGTGGCACCTCTAAAGTCAAAGGTTGATAAGTGAGTGAAAGTGATCAAGTTGTCCCAAAACTAAAAAAGAAAAGAAACGGGTGAATGAAGCTGTGATAATTTCTAGTTTATTAACTATTACAAAACGACACACATGGAGAATGGGATTGCATATTATAAAATGGTAGAATTTCAATTTCAAAAACGGAGCTTTGAAGTTTCAACCATTGTTCCTTCTCTTTTCTCTCTCTAGATTGGGAAGATATCTATATGCCTCTATGCTTGTCAGTCTCACTGTCTCCAACTCCAAGGTTCTCTCTCTAAAATGCCATTAACACTAAATAAACTTTTTTTATAATATAAACTTCCATCCTAATTTACATATATAATTATCAGATATTTCTAATAAAATTAACCTCTATATTATTTTCATCTGTACCATCAAAATGTCTTTATCATTATTATTATTTTACTTGCAAAAAAATGTAATTAAATCATTTTTTCATCTGCTAATATTACGTATATATATATATATATATATATATATATATATATATATTTATTTATTCATCTATTTCAATAAAATAATTTTTATCTTTTTATTTAAAGAATTTAATTTCTATGCATCTTAATGTAAATGAGTTTTACATATATATTCAATGTTATCATATCATTAAAAGCAATTAATTTTCAAACTCTTTTCACTATCAATATATCAAAATTAAATTCTTATTTAAATTTAACTTTTTGTGTTAAATTTTATCATTTATATTATCAAAATTTATGTATTAGACTTCATTATTTTTATAACTGACACATGAATTTATTAGGTGCGAAAACACACTCCTGAATACATTATGCATTTATTGTATTTATCTTTGTGATTGATTAATTTCTCACAAGAAAAAGGATTAATTAACATATTTGTTATTTGTCTGACAAGTGGGAGTGGGAAAATGATGGTTCTGGGTGCAAGATAGGTTAAATGTCGAGCAGCTTTGGTGATTGAACGGTTGGAAATTGATTTGAGTGGAGGCATACAGTGAGGCCGTTGGGATTGGGTAAGTATTTCAAGAATGAAAATGCTTTGCTTTCGGATATTTTTAAACGCATAAACAGAAGGAAGTACTAAGTACTACTGTACTATAGTCTATAGGAAAGAAAGGATCAACACAAAAGTTAGGTTATACTACTCACTCTTATATGCTCAAGGTTTTGAGCATGGCACCTGTGGATAAATGAATAGAGTAATTGGTTTAATAATTCATATATCGAATTATAATCGAATCAATTAATTTAAATATATAATAAATAATTTAAAATATAATGTATAATTATTTAAAATGTGATATTATTAATATTTTTTAAAATTTGATTTTTCTTTCTAAAAATGGACTAATGTGTCGGTTAATTATTGATTTGATCAATTTTTTACTATGACTAAGTACAAAATCAGTTCCCATTTTTTGGTCCATCAAACGGTTCGATCTAATTCTCAACCATGCTTATTTGGTGGGATAAATGCTTTTTTATTCCATAAGGTTTAGGGTATAAATAAAAGTGACCCTTTTTTTTTTTGTCGAAATGGTCCCAAAGTTTTATTTTCATTTAAAATCATCTTTTTACATAATTTTACACTTTATTTATAACAAATAAAAATCGAAAATCTAAAAATCACTTAACCGGTCGAACCGAATCGAGATCCAACAAGTTTTCTTGTAACAACCTATCGTCATTTCTCCATTGAATTGAAAAGAAAAACAAAACAAAACCACAACTCCACAAGCACTACATCGTCGAGCTGGCTCTACTCACCTCTCCCCCAAACCAGTAGAACCCTAGCCGCCGAGCCTGTGCTCTTTTCCGTCTTCTCGTCGACTCGTTGTTCCCTCTCTTCTGAATGTTGTTTGTTGGACTTTTGGTTATTTAATTGTTCAGTGTAGTTCACTTTTTTAATTGCTCATTGTTTTTTTTTTTTTTGTAGAATAATTGCTCATTGTTATTCACTTATTAATTGCTCATTGTTAACTGCATATTCACTTGTTCAGTGTTGTTTACTGGACTTTTGGTTATTCAATTGTTTAGTGTTGTTCACTTCTATCTTAATTATTAATGGCTGCTTAATTTTTGTGTATAATAAATGAGAGTGGCGAAATTGTCAAAATGACGATTTCAAACATAAATAAAACTTTGGGAATTATTTCGATAAAAAATTGTTAAGAACTATTTTGATTTTGACACTAAATTTTAAAAACCAAAAAACACTTATCCATATTTAAATTTATCCCAACAAATTCATACTCGAGTTGAGTTGTAAATTTAGCTATGATAAATGAGTCTTTTAATTGGAACAATTAACATTTCATATTTGAGATTCGTTTAAACGAATTTTAATCGCTTATTACCTGGCCCAATACTAAAATGAATTTATTTTTCTTTTTGTCTTTGTAATTTTTTGTTGTTGACTTCTTTGTAATCCTATTTAATTTATGAAAAAATGTTCTTTGCAATTCCTGATCAATTACTTGAAAGATAAGACAGCTCTTCACAATCCAAAATTTTTTAACAAAATTTAAATTATTTAAGTAGTTTCTTGACACACTAGTAGATAAATCACGGTATGTATGTTTTGACATAATTCTTGTTTTCTTTTGTGATTTTTTACCATTATATATCATTTATCAAGTTTACATGAGATGCTGTTGTCAACGATGGATTTAGAAGGAATAGTGGAAGGAGAGGAATGAATATGATTCCGCATCCTAATTCCCAAAAAATAGATTTGATGATTTGAATGAAATAAACTAGTTAGCACACAACACCCATGCATTGTCACCAAAAAAAATAACACCCATGCATGTATTTGTTCCTGAAAAGTGAAAACAATCATTTCATATATACAGGTGATTGATAAGATCTATTAACAAATGATTGGTCTAGTAATTTCTCAAGAATTTTCAGCCTCACATACATATAAGCATCACAATTTGGATCACCTTTGAATAGGGTTTGTGAAATGATTGGGGAAATTAAAAACGTGGTTTCCAAAATGTTTAGATTTATAATTTAGGATTTATAATTTAAGATAAATAAAAATATTTTTAAAATTATTAACAAATATTATTAGCTCAAAAAAATTAATTACCTACTATTATTACCCATAGTTTTTTACTCCTTGTTAGTTGTTATACTATTCCTAAGGTGTGCATAAATTATTAACATTAAAGGTTTAACTTGTTATAAAATTGAAGCTATAAAAGAGAGAATAATAGAAAAGTAATAGAGAAAGTTAGAGAGAGCAAGAGAGAGAATTTTTTATTGATTTCTGAATATGAAAAACTTATAAAATCATAGCCGTATTTATAGTAAAAGATTTACTATTACATGAAAAGGAATGAACGACTATAATTCATTTACTATGCAGTATAGTAACTTGATAAGGAATGGACGACCATTATGCATTTGGTTACTATTCCCTTGAAAGAGACATTAACGGTTTATAATATTTGGTTACTATGCCCTTGAAAGGGACATTAGTTTATAATATAACTAAAGCTTTTATGTATACTCCAAGCATTACATAAGTATAATATCATTTTGAAAAGTTTTTTGGTATATCTCAAAAAGTGAGGTATACCTCAAAAAGTAAGGTATACCATATTCTTTTACTTTTTAACCGTTGATCTTTATTATATATTAATTTATAATTAGAATCAATCAAGATCAACGGCTAAAAGGTGATGGAATACGATATACCTCACTTTTTGAGGCATACCAGAAAACTTTCCATTATTATAATAACAATATAGTAATAGTTTAAAGAGAGTAAGGACAGGGTTTGAGGGCGATAACCAAGAAGCTTAACGTTGGTTAAACCAACTTAATAACTAATTAAGGGTTTGCCTTTGCGTAATTGGGACGGAACGTTTCTTAACCAAGAATATAAAATATATCTAAAATAATATATAAATAACTAATTCTTAGTATGTATATAATAAATAAGTAAATAACTTAAATGTATGTTGACAAAACTACTAATGTTTTTTTACATGGTTCGAGTATTTTATCTTAAGCAAACATTGGAATGTGGCTCATTATTCTTCTTGATCACAAAATTTTGTCATAGAATATTTTTCTGTTTATTTATTTATTTTTTATATTATATAAAGACAAAAGTAGATATAGGTAAAATGTGTCTTAGCTTAAATTAGATTTGCTGTAACTATCTCTAGACCTGTCGTTGCTCTTTGGTTTGTTTTTTCGTTTGTCTTATTATTAGTCACAATGTTGTTAATTTAAAAAATAAATAAAAACTTAGACTTCATTAGTTTTACAAAAGCTCCATGAGAATTGAAATCTCGTTTCCTTTTTATTATTTCTTTCCTCTAATAAAGGCTAGTATGATGAAGTTTTTTTTTTCTTTCAAGAACTATATATAGCGCATATATATATTAAATTAAGTTATGGATTACTTTTAATAAGCACAAATAATAAAAATTAATTTGGTAAAATAATTTATTATTAATATTTAAATAGATCATATTAGCAGACAACAACAAAAATAGATCATAATAAATATAAATATAATAATAAATTTGGACATTTATTAACGTATGAGGTTATATCAATTTTTTAATAATTTTGATAAGTAAAAATCATTTTTCAAGATCCTCCTTAATTAGATGATTTTTCTAATTTATCGAACATAAAATTGATGTTTGCAAATATTTCTTTAAAAAGTTGAATCAAATTAATAGTAGAAGAAGAAAAAATATTATTATACAATACTTCAATGTTGGTATTAAATTATAGTAATTAAAGATGAAGTAGTTAGTTGTAATCTACATAGACAGAATTGAGATGATGTTAATCTTTGAATTATACAAGACAACAAGATAACTTTCTCATTCCAAAAGCATTGAAAATAAAGCTCTTACATTCAAAATAAAATACTTTGTATCTCTATCTATATATCTATATATTTTTTCTTCATCATCATATATTGTATGAGAATTAAACATGCTAATATAA
The DNA here is from genome assembly GCA_036250425.1 of Stylosanthes scabra. NCBI lineage: Eukaryota > Viridiplantae > Streptophyta > Magnoliopsida > Fabales > Fabaceae > Stylosanthes > Stylosanthes scabra. Next base: position 27,012 of record JASCZI010212001.1, read on the forward strand.
TTATATAAAACAAGCTTTTTCACCTTTGTAAAGAAGCTTTCTATAAACACTACTTTTGTATATATAACAAGTTAATAAAGTAAGAAAATAAGAGTTTAATCATCCTTAATTAATAATTAGACCGATAAATCAATATTTGATCGATCCAATTATTTTATAGACGATGATGCTTAAATTTTTTATTTTCTTACTCTACCAAGAACTTATTATACATCGTATTTCTTTTTTACATCGGAAGTTTCGAACCGGGAGCAATAAAGAAAAAAAAATCTAACAGAATAATCTGCACCAACTGAGCTTGACTCGGCAAATCACCTTTTATTTTAATAATATTTTCATGGCTTGCCACCATTAAAATTATTATTATAGGGAGAGCCAAAGTAATTAGGAGATCCATAACCACCATAGCCATAATATGGAGATCCACAAGCAGTGTATGGAGAACCACAATCATAATAATAAGGAGAAGAAGAAGCAGAAGAGAAACTTGGTGGCACAAGAACAGAAGAAGCTACCTTGAATCTCTTGCTCCTTGATGATGATAATAATAAACCCTCATCATTATTTTCACTACTAATTTGAGTGCTATCAACCCAACCCATTAGTTGATCCAAAACACCTTGATCACAAACACCAAACTCACCATCATTATCGGATCCTGCTGAGGATGATGAATCCAACAATAACCTATGTTTTTGGAACAACCCATGATTCATAATCCACTCAGTGCTACAATCAGTAGACACACTTGAATTTTCCCAATTATTATTGTTATTGTTATTAGGATCATGTTGATTTTGATGATCCACATGTGGTGGTACTATGATGCTAGGTTGCACCACTTTGTGATCAATGTTCTTGACATGATCTAACATTGGAGGAGGAGGATGTTGATGATTGTTGTTCCTATTATGGCGGTTGAATATGCTAGCAAAGGTGAAATGGTCACTAACCCTACTCTTTGATGATGAAGACTTGTTGTTGTGATTAGCCCTTGCCATGATGCTTTGCAAGTTCTTGCTCAACTTTGCCTTCAATGAAGCAAAGCTTAATCCATGCTTATTGTTGTTATTATTTCCTTCATTAATACACGGAGATAAAAAAAAAAACTATTATTCCATCAGAATATATATTAAAATATAAAATAATCACATATTTATTATAATCAGATGTTATAAATAATATAAAATTAATTTGATCGATGGTTTGATTTTTATTGTAATATTTAAAAATAGAAGTATATATTTCTGATTATATATTATTTATTTGATTTTTAAATAGAGTTTAATTTTAATATAAAATATTTTATATAGTTATTATTATTTAATCAAATCTATTTTTTGATGCTTATTCAAAGTTAAATCAATCAATATAAATGATAATTATTTTTATTAACATGATATTATATATCATTTGATATACGTATACACTAGAGTGTGTTAAAACTATTTTTTTTTTAGTTTAGATTTTTTTTTCAAACCAACTAAATAGAAAAAATTAAAATTTAAAAGTATACCTGATGTTGGAGGAGTTGGTGGTTTTGAAGAGGGTGGTGCAAAGTTGGTTCTTGCATTCTCCCCACGAAGTGCTCTAGCAGCTTCATCATAAGCCCTAGCAGCTTCTTCAGGTGAATCATATGTACCAAGCCATAGTCTTACATGTTGAGATGAATCTTTAATCTCTGCCACCCATCTCCCTGATGGCCTTTGCCTCACACCTATGAACCTTCTCATCATGTTGTTATTGTTGGATTTATTTGCTTGCTGACCTATGTTGTTGTTCGTGTCAACGGCGACGACAGCGGCTGATTCCTCTGTTGTTGGTGGTTGTTGTGGTGGAGGAGGATCATCATGTTTCTTATCTTCAGTTTCTGCCATATACTTATATATATTGTATGTTATTATTCAACTATAAGAAGTGAACAAGATTTTAATTTTTTTTTATTACCTAAGATTTTGTGTGTTTTTTGAGATAGAGAGCGAGCTAGTAGAAGAAAACAATAGTAGCTAGGGTATAGCATATATAATGATATATATAGTCATGGATGGTGGTGGAGTATAAATAAATATGGATGTGTGCAAGGTTTTGTTAGAGCAATTATATATGTAACTTATTAAGTAATGCCCTAAATTTGAATTTTTATTCTAAAATTTTTTATTAAAGTAATGATAGGTAGTTATTGACGAAAATTATCATATTTTAAATTAGCCTATAATTTTATATAAATAACATTTATAATTTTATATAATATTTAATATTATATATTTAGTTTAATAGTATTTTATAAATAAAAAAAATTAAAATAAAAAATTATAACTATCTATATAACTCAGAACTATGACGATTAACAAGCTTTTCCAATTAAATCTTATTGAATAGTCCCAATTTGTGGCGTGATATACATTTACATGCAAGTTGGTCACTCGTCATATATCACTTTCTAGTTTGGCTTTTCTGTTGAACATAAAAATAAACTATATATAGGGTTTAATGTGAAACTCCATGACTTATAAAACAGATACAGAGGTTCGTATAATTCAAGTTGTTATGTTGACGATTATTCAAGATCATCTCAGATTAAATAATATTCCATATATGACCCATCCCCATAATTATTATTTAACCTTTTCTCTTTGTCATTTGCATAGGATATAATAAGTATCAAAATTTTACAAAATTCCAAATTGAGCCGAGTCTATTGTAACTTGCCACAATATCATCCAAACCGATCAAAATTACTTATTCCTATATATTCATGCCTGCTATAGTAAATTCCAGAATATATTCTATTTCTTTTTTTTTTTTAAAAATCTATCTTTCTGTAATGTAATTCTGCAAAATGTATAAATAAATAAAAATAAAAAGTATTACCTTCATCTAAATATACTTAGATAAACCTTTACATTTTTTTAATTATTAGGAACCTTTCAATAAAAAAAAAGAAAATTGGTTCTTGTTAGTTAAAACAAGACAAATTAAAAGAAAAATAGCAGCTAAAAAATGAATATCTTATTAGCATATAGCGACAGTTTACAAACTGCTGCAAAGTAAAATTCATTCCACGATGATTATATAAGTAATTATGAAAAGCCGCTGTGAAATGTTTTGTGGCATATATACACACAACGGTTAACTAAACATTTCGCGACGGTTTAAAACCACTGCTATTTGACATAGGAACTGCTGCAATATATCGAATATATAATCAAGTGTATCAATACATATGATTACTACGTACACGTACACTAATACATCAATATATATACGCTAATTAAACAAACTTTTTTTTCCCCTCTATTTTGGACGAGAAGCGATAAGCATAAAATTAAGGAAGAAACCGACATAAGAAAGGGGGTTCAATTTTTTGTCAGCATGCTAGTAAAAGAGAACAGAACGGGCTCGCAACGTTAATCATATTCATATTAAAATAAAAATAATTTTAAGAACAGAAAAATTGAGATGTCATATATATATATATATATATATATATATATATATAGTGACATGTTGGAGTTTTGAGTTGTTGATGGTAATGGGAATGATTTGTGGGCGCCACACCCCCCTACACTATGTTCTTTCCTCTGTTTTCATTAACCATATCATAATAATATGATTTAATTTGAGTTTATAGGGAATGTATTTGTCTTCATACTCTCTATTTTGATTGGGACTAATCACCCTTGCAATCAAAAGATGGGAACAAATTTTGTCCACTTGTATTTCGATTTTTGTGATAAGCCTCACTATATAGCTAGTTACTTAATATTATGTATGTGTTTAAATAATTCTTAAAGAATAAATATATGAAATTAATTAATATTATTAATTATTTTTAGACAAAAAAGTAGGAGTCAATAAGTTTTATCAATATTACCCTATACTTTATACTATTTTTTTGGCGTCGACTCGAATTGAGTAATTAATCTTACAATGAGGTGATGATACTGCTATATGAATTGCAGTTTATTCACAATACTTTATGTTATATATAGTATTAGAATTTAAAGTTTAATGTTCAAAATTTATTACTTAAAGAAAAATTCTATCGTGATGATAGTTGGAACGTCTTCCAATTTTTTAAAAGTTTTAGAGTTAAAATTTAAGATTTAAATTTTAAAATTTATAATAAAAGAATAATCAAGAAAACGGTTGATATTAACTGAAAATGACTATGTTATTATTAGTAAAGTTTATTATCTAATTAGGAGATTTGTTTGTATTTAGGGTGTAATTATTAAAGGGGCCTCTTGGAAAGGAATCATGTATGGATTGTAGTTGTGGCTGCATGAATCGATCCCAAAATGGTTTACTTATTCAAAATTCGTTTGGTATTGTCTGTTTTTCAATGTACTTTGTTGCAAATAAAATATCATTTTACCAACTCGATGATATCAAGAAATTTGTCTTCTCTCCCAATATTTGATGACTTCACTTTAAAGTTTAAATTCGCAAAGCCCTAATAATCAAAGGCAAATTTAAAGAAGAAAAGAAACTACTCTAGAATTCATGCAATGTTTGCCAGGGTCATTTAGAAACTATTTCAGCTATATATCTAAATTATTTGGAATTTTTAACAAGAGGCTAATTAAAGTGAAAAATGTATATCTGAATTTGAAATATCACTCTCGAGACAAAAGTATATCTGAAACAAGAATATTATGAGACTAATATTTTTGATAAAATAATAAAAAAAAAGTCAATCAGTATTAGTCAACATGCCTATATCTAATATACACCTGTATTGAATTATTTTTTTCACCAATGACTAATCTGTTGCGATTTTAAATTCTATTTAACTGTATTCTGATTACTAATGGGATGCTAGTATGCTACATATACAAGAAGTAATTTAAACCATCAGTACTTATTTAAGCGGATTAGTGACCCGACTACTAAATCAGCTCAATTTGGATATATTTACCAACATTTTTTCTAATCAAGTTTTTATTTTTATTTTTTTGACATGAACTTAAAGCCCTTACAACCCATTACCCCACCCCATCCCATCCCATCCCATCTCACTATCACTATCACTACAGGTTCTTCAACAACTAGCTATTGCTAGTTTCGAACCCGGATGCAACTTATTAACAGGCCATAGGATCCACTATTTTTACTACAAGAGAAGTCAGTTTTTTTTGGGTCGATGGACAAGAAAGTATTTTTAGCAGTATTTGTTTTTTGGTATTGTTGAATTAAAAGATTTAGAATGAAGAGTTGGGCTATTTATAAAAGCTAGGCCCTTGGAGAGTTAATGGGCTAAGTGATAGGCCCATTAGAGGATAAAATTCGACCAAAAAGAAAAAAAAAACTAGCCCATAAATATAATTTATGGAAGCTTTTCTCCATGTTTAGACTTTAGAGAAAAAAAAATATAGACTTTAGATTTGATATCTAAATTGTCACCAAAAAAAAGATTTGATATCTAATAATGAATAATCTCACTCAATTATGGAAGCTTTGGGATCTGATATTCTCACTCAATAATGGAGCTACAAAACTAGAAAGTAGAAACCAATAATTATAGAAATGCCACTTTCCTGGTAGAAATCTGAAAAGGACAATTTAGTATCGTATATCACGTTACACATAAAATATTCAATTTAAATAATGCGTGGGTTCCACCAGTTTTCTTGGTAATGTGTGTCTAATTTTGTAATTTTAATTTTTAATTAATTACTAATTACCCCCTTAAGCAAACTTGTTTAAGTAGTAGTTATATGATGTTGATCGTCACCAAAAAAAAAATATGATGTTGATCCTAATCCTATAGCAGTTAAGACTTAAGACCCAAATAGCATAATGCATGGTGTTAGAGAATCATCAAATAAGGTAAAATGAAAGCTTGGCTTTTGGTTGCATTTACCCAATTGCACATGCCACATGCATTTTCATATCTTCATTTTATTCATTAACTAAAAGCAATATTTATTTGTGATATGGAAATAAAAGCAAGTTCACCCCTTTAGGAAGTAGCAACCATAAATAAACATGGCTGGTTAGCTCTAAAATTAAAATGATACATTTAATTTTCTCTTTTTAGTCCTCCTCAACATTTTTATTAATTTTTTTTACTCTTAAATGTTTATTTATATTTAGAAAATATCGGAATGACTTATTTACAAAAAATTAAAATTAATAATTTATAAAATCACTACTCATAATATTGATAATTATTCTCTTATTCAATATTTAAATAGACAATTATCTATAAAAATTTTAAAATAAATAGTTAATTAACAAAAAAAGAACTAATTTATGACAATAAACATATGGAAATATATAAATAGTTTTTCTTTAATCGAAAAAACCATTCTTACTTCCTATATTAAAGTATATTATAAATTTAGTTTTTTATCTGTCGAATTAGGAATACCGTATAAACGAAAATGCATCAAAGGATTAATTGATATTGATACATCATTTGGAATCACAAAGTTTATAATAATGCACCTTACAACCCCACATAATTATGCATTATTGTAGAGGTTTTTGTCAAAAACATATTTCTAGTGAGTCAACCGAAAAAATGTATTTAAAAATTCACTAATCTAGCACATACAATAATAACAAAAGTATGACCACTATATGATGAAGCCTGTCCTTTTTATTTAAATCCAACCATGCTTTTTCACAACTTTTTCCTTATGTTAGTGCTTTTTGTTTGTGACAAGAAGAAAATATCCAAAACATGAATTCCTATATATTTGGGAGTTCTTTTCACAACTATGCAATTGTCTTAGCTTCTAGTGGTCCTACTCCTAGTTTATCTTAATCTTTTTTGTGTAATATATATGGTTTACATACATACATATAATTGATTAATTAGTCAACAAAAAAATATAATTGATTAATTTCGTCTTGTCGTTTTATAATATATAGCTTTCAGTATTATAATTAATTAAGAACTAATGGAATTTTTGTTTTGGATGAATGACTATATTTTGACACTTGAAACATTTTGAATTTGAAAAAATAATATCTGAATTAGAAAAAAGAGGCAGTGGCCTCCATCCAGAATATTTGGTAAAATACACCAATTAATTTAATTTTATAAAATGGACTGACATCATTTTTTCGATATCTAATTTGACACATTAGATGTCTACTTAAAATTGTAACACAATTTTTTTATTAGGATTTATCTATAATGTATTGCTCTAAAAGCACATGTTAAGGATATTAAATAAAAATAAATAAATTAAAAATTTTAAATTTGTAAAATATTTATTTAATTTGTCGTTTATTTATTAAAGTAAAATGTTTAAAATTTTCTACTAATAGTAATTTCACATGAAATATAATAAAATCTTTTGCACTTAAAGTTATATATTTATGTATATCCTCAAAAAAGTGGGAGGAAGAAATAAAAAGTTAGTTAATGAAAATAGGTAACAAATAAATAATAATGATGGGAGTTGGGTTGGAGAAAGCTAAGTAGAATTCCTTTTGTTCACAAGATATCCAACAAGTCAAGCTGTTAGGTCAGGCTCTAGCTAGCTTAATAATAATAATAATAATGTTTATTATTATGATGATGAACACTACATACTACTACAAGATTCAAACACTACTAATAATGTCTAATAATACAGTAATAAATATCTAAACTCTCACGTGCTGTTTGATTTTGGTGATGTATGCATGTTCCTAAATTGCCTTTATTTGATGTTTGAAAATTACAGGCCATACATGTATCCAATGAACTTTGTGCTCATGTGCTTGAGAATTGAGATGTTAATTAATTTTTGCTACTTTCATCACCTCAACATATGAATCTTTTATGTTAGATTATTTTTTAATAACATATACACGAGATCTTTATTCTTTATTACTTATTATTTATTATACATTATTATTTATTTATAACATGTATATTATTTGAAGGATCATGTTGGTATGGTATTAAAAAAGATGATAACTGAAGCTGAGACTTTAGGGTTAATCTATTTAATTTACAAAAATATATATATACTCTTTGGTAGTGCTTTTGGTATTTGTCCTTTGTGTTTGGTAAAATTTTTTGTCAAGTGTTTTTGTTCTAAAAAATAAAAATTATATTTTTGTATCTGATAATTAAAAAAATTAAGAAGTAAGTGATTTTTGAAAGCAAAATATTTTTGAGAGTTCACAAGAATAATTTTAAGAGTTCAAAAAATTCACCAACTTCTTGAAAATCACATCATAATAACCAAACCGAAAAAATAAATGTCTGTCTCTGAATACGATCCACAAATCAGAAAAACAAATTAAAATAAATTCAAAAGTAAAATAATTTTGTCAGCTATATATGAATGAGAATTGAGAAGTAATAGCTCCCTAAAGTGACTCCATGTAACATGTTTTGAATTGGTCCTTAGGTTATTATGCTATCTATGATGAGTACGTAGTGCATTTTATATTGTCACCTTTTAAGAAATAGTGGATATCGTTTTCTATTATATATAAAAAGTAGTTGACTATTCATTCACACTTGGTTAAATTTTATACGATGCATATCTTCGTTTTTTTAATGGCTAGTGTTCCTCCTACATTTTTTTATTTTTATTTTTGGTCGTCGATCTTGAGCCAAGTGATATTAACTGTTTGTATTTTTCTCACATTCACATGATGAAATATTGTGTTCTTTCCGGCGTCACATGACTTATGAGAGGATTTGTATCACTTTGAGAAGCACAAATTAATCTGATTAAAGTTGTATATGTTGACCATAAAATAGAAAAAAATGTAAAAAGTCTTTGGTTTGGTAGTCAGCATTCAGATTTGATGAAATAGTTCTTCACTTGTGAGTTGTGACTTGTTTGCATCTTATTTAATTTGCATTATTTCATCATAAATATATAAATTTATATTTTTTTCCATATATATATATATATATATATATATTTTTTCAAATTGGGAAATCATATATTTATTTTATTTAAATTATTAAAAGATTCATTACAACTATGTTTCATGACATATATTATGCATGCTTGTGAATTGTGATGAGTGCATTCACCGAAATTTAAAAGGAACAAATCTTTATTTGTTTAATCATCTTTTGCTTTTTAGTAGTTTTTTTTTCTTCTCTAAAGTATGTTCTTCGCTAAGGTTACATGAAAAAGTGAAAGTTTTATATTGAAAAAGTTAAAATAAAAATTAAACTTCCAATGAAAGTATGTAGAGATAGACTTGTTAATTATATTATTCCTTAAACTTAGGTCATCAAGGGGACTTATCATAAACATATTGACTAATACTAATTAAGTATATTAAAAATAAGGTACTATATATGTTAAAGATGAATAAAATTAAATAAAGTTAACTATGTCTCATACACATTTTTTTACGTCACCAAAAAAAAATATACATTCTTTTTTTTAAAAAAAAAAACCTGCTATTAAAGAAAAATAAAATAAAGTTAATAACTATATTCATTGTCTATGGGTCACCAAAAAAAAATATTCATTGTCTATGAGACTCAAAATAAATCATATTATTATTATACAGTAATATATATATATATATATATATA
>JASCZI010212002.1:756-3256 GCA_036250425.1 Stylosanthes scabra
TGCAAAGTTGAAGACGTTTTAGAGTCTTAGGACTTAGGTAAACTCTTGTCAAGAACCAAATTAAATTATCTCTCTCACACACACAAAAGAAAATGTTTTTAAAGAAAAGGTTTTACGAAAACTATGGCCATAACTGTTATATAACCAAGTTAGTTTAAAACTTAATGCATGTTGTCAATCATGACTTTGTGCACTAAAGTGATAATAACTTGAACTACAGAACTCCAAACGATACAGTTCTTGTTGCGTTAGAAAGCTAACGTCCGAAACTTCAGATTGATATATATATGTCTTTTGTGAACAGTAAAAATACGTTTTTACGGCCAGTAAAAAGTAATAATACGTTTTTACGGCTAGTAAATAGTAAATTACTATTCCCACGGCTAGTGAACAGTAAATTATTGTTCCCACGGCTAGTGAACAGTGAATTACTATTCACAACGGCTAAATTGCTGGAGATGCTTATAAATAGATGGTTTGAAGCCTCATTTCAAACACTTGATCATTTCTAAGCTTCCTTGTGATTATACTTCAATTCTATATCATTTTCAAAGTGATTTATACACAATTTGAGAGATATTCATATTTGGTTCATAGAGCTTAAATATTGTATTCATCTACTCTTCTTCTGAGTTACCAACATTTGCTTACTTCTATTGTAAGTTGTTTGAGTTGAGAGATTAAACACTATAGTCGATTAGATAAACACTCAAGGGAAATTCTTAAAGTTAGGATTACTTCGAGTGGAGTGGTTTATTGTACGATCATGAGGTGTTAGGATCTAAAGCTCAAGATTGTAAACGGTTTGTGAAGCACCTTCAAGCTTGGTGATAGTTGAACTTCTCAGTTGTGATTGAGAAAGAGTGGACGTAGGCAAGAGTTGCACCGAACCACTATAAATCTTGTATATCAATTTCTATCCCTTATCTTTTACAATTCCATTATTTATTTTCACAAGCATCTTTGCAAAGTAAAAGCTCCTTATAAGTACTTAAGAAGTGGCTTAAGTCCTTGGAAAAATACTAAGCAAAAATACTTGAGTTATTTAATTTCAAGTCATTTAAATTTATATCAAGTGCTCTTGGAAACTACAAGCTCCTTATAAGTGGCCAGGAATTGACTTAGTCCCTTGGAAAAATACTAGTACAAGCACTTGTGTTGTTCTTTATTCTTAGATATTTACACTTCCGCAAAAATTTATCATTGTTGTTTAAACACTCAATTCACCCCCCTCTTGAGTGTTGTGCATTGTGACTAACAGTCATAATGTATTGATTTCCTAATCTTTTTCTGTGAATAAGTGATTTAATCAATCAAGTCCAACTAAGCTATTTATTTTATGTTAAATAGAAGATTATTTCGACGTCAAATAAGACTTTATTTAAGTGTTATTTTTTATATTATTTAACACCGAAATAATATTTTATTTAGCTTAGAAATAAATGACTTGATTAGATTTAGTTGACCAAAATTACTTGTTCAAATAGCATTATCCTTTTATCAAAATGACATTTTGACTACTATTTTTTGAACTGTGTTTGTTTTGAAATAAGATACGTATATGCTTACTATATGCTTATATTAGTCGAGTATTTTAAATTTTTAAAAATTTTATTTTAAATAAACACTCAATTCGATTCATGATCTTTTCAATTTAGTACTGATACATGTACACTTATAATTAGTAACAAAGTCAAATCAAATAATCTACTCTCAGTCTCACTTACACACTTGCCTATATGCTCCCACAACGACGTACGCTTTTTCTTCTTCTTCTGCTCCTCCGACGATCCTATTTCGTCCTTTTCATCACCACCTCTGCCTCCACCTCCATCTCCTCCTGTGCCATTTCCACTTCTTCCTCTTCCTTTTCCTCTTCCTTCTCTTGCTTTTCTTCACAACCTCTGCTTCCTCCTCCGCTTCTTCTTCCTTCTCATCCTAATCCTTAGAAGGAAGAAGAGTAGAAGGAGGAGGAGAAGAAAAACGCACAGAAATAAAAAGCCAAAATGAACAGAAACACTTTGTTAGCATGAATAGGTTTTATAGTTGAGATGAATAATAAAGAAAGAAACAAATAAAATTTCAAAGAATATTTAAACATAATTTTATAATTGCCATGAACACAATTTTATATTTGACATGAATAGGTTTTTATCGTTGATATGAATAATAAAGAAAGAAACAAATAAGACATCAAAAAATGCTTGAAACTAAGTTTTGAAAATCTGTTCATGGTAGCTTAAATATCTGTTCGTAATAGTTTAAAAAACTGTTCGTGTGTTTGAATTTGATAAATATTGAATATGTGTGAAAAATGAGTTTTTAAAATATGTTCGTGGTAGTTTAGAAACCTATTCGTGTGTTGTGAAAATTTTTTCGTGGTAATTTAAAAACATGTTCGTGTGTTTGAATTGGTTGAAGGTTGAATCTAAGTGAAAAGTAAGTTGTGAAAATTTGTTCGTGTTAGTTGAAAAACATGTTCGTTTGTTTGAATTTATAA
>JASCZI010212002.1:8256-14815 GCA_036250425.1 Stylosanthes scabra
CACCGCAAAATCGCAATGATCTCAGGAGGAATCCCCGAGGAGGGAAACCCTCCGTCCAAAAAGGCGGCAAAGCGAAGCAGGAACTCATGCCCAGACCCCTAACCGGAAAACCACCTCCAGCAATAGTTTTCTCCTCGGAAGAAATCAAGCAAACAACCAACAGCATAAACCAGCCGCTAGTCATCTCTGCGTCCACTATCAACACCAAAATACGAAGAGTATTCGTAGATCAAGGAAGCTCAGCGGACATCCTGTTCCGGAGATGCTTTGATGTACTCAGCCTCACGGAGAGCGACCTAGAAGCTCACTCCGATGACCTAGTCGGATTTTCTGGGGAAAGGGTCACACCAGATGGTTTCGTTACCCTTTGGGTCTCCATCGGAAACCCCCCGGACACAAGGAACGTGAAGGTCCGATGGCTAGTAGTAAACCACAACTCCGTTTACAATGCAATCATCGGAAGGCCGACCTTGAACAAGGTAGGCTCAATTGTGGCTACATCTATCCTCACCATGAAGTTCATAACTGACAGCGGCGAAGTGGGCACTCTAAAAGGGGACGCCTCGGAAGCAGAAAGATGCCATGGAGCCACACTGCACAATTCCAAAGAGCAACTCTCCAGACCCATCAATCCAGACACAGCCGCCAAAATCCACCTAGTAAACCTAGAGCCCCCCGGAAGAAAACTCCCGGAAAGGCCACAACCGGAAGGATAACTTGAAAAAGTACAAATTGGGCCGGAAGCCAAACAAATCACAATGATAGCAAAAACTCTACCAGAAGGAGTCAAGACAGAGCTAACCCACTTCCTTGAAAGGAATGTAGACCTGTTCGCATGTACAGCAGCAGATATGATGGGTATAGATCCCAACTTCTCCAATCATAAGCTATCTATCCTACCCGGAAGTATGCCGGTAGCACAAAGGCTCCGGCGAATGCGTCCGGAAAAGGCAGAAGAAGTCAAAAAGCAGGTGCAGAACTTACTTGAGGCAGGATTCATCGGGGAAGTCAAATACCCCAATTGGCCTAGCAACGTGATCATGGTCCCCGAGAGCAACGGAAAGTGGAGAATGTGCGTAGACTACACCAGCCTGAACAAGGCGCGCCCAAAAGATCCCTACCCACTTCCGAGCATCGATGGCTTCGTAGATGGAGTCTCGGGCTACAAGTTCTTATCCTTCATGGATGCTTACCCCGGATACAATCAAATCCCGATGTATCCCGGAGATGTTGAGAAGACAGCCTTCATCACCCCTGTCGGAAACTTCTATTATAAAGTGATGCCGTTCGGACTAAAGAACGTAGGCTCCACCTGCCAAAGACTCATGGACAAAGTGTTCAAAGAGTTGTTAGGAGGAATATTAGAAGTCTATGTGGATGATATGTTGATCAAGACAAGAACCGAATAAGATCTCATTCCAAACTTGGAAAAAGTTTTCGGAAAGCTCCGAGAACACCAGATGCAACTCAACCCTGCCAAGTGCGCATTCGCGGTAGAAGCCGGAAACTTCCTCGGCTTCATGTTAACCAGCCGAGGAATCGAGGCAAATCCCGGAAAATGCCAAGCTATCATATCTATGAAGCAGCCAGAATCGCTAAAAGAAGTACAGAGCTTAACCGGAAGGTTAGCAGCACTATCCAGATTCCTTTCAGCATCAGCCATAAAAGCAGCCCCACTATTCAAACTCATGAAGAAGGGAGCAGAGTTCAACTGGACGGAAGAATGTGAGAAAACTTTCCAAAGCTTCAAATATTACCTAGCAGCACCGCCCATCCTGGTGAAGCCGGAAGAGGGAAAACCCTTAATAATCTACCTAGCCGCCATTGACGACGCAGTTGCCGGAGCGCTAGTCCAAGAAAAGGGGAAAACACAGGAGCCAGTATACTTCGTCAGCAAAACCCTCCAAGGAGCGGAGCTGAAATACCAAAACCTAGAAAAGCTAGCATTTGCCCTAACCATGGCAGCCAGAAGGCTCCGGCAATACTTCCAAGCCCACCCGATCGTGGTAAGGACAGATCAACCATTAAAGCAAATCCTCCAAAAGCCCAAACTGGCGGGAAGAATGCTAGCTTGGTCCATCGAACTATCAGAATACCACATAACTTATGAGGGAAGAACATCCATCAAAGGACAAGTGTTAGCCGACTTTGTGGCAAAACTCACCCACAAGCACCAGGCGGACGACCATATCCCATGGATCTTGTATGTGGATGGTTCGTCAAACACAAAAGGAAGCGGGGGCGGCATATTGCTGGAAGGGCCAGAAGACATTGCCATAGAAATGGCCATAAAATTCCAATTCCAAGCAAGCAACAACCAGGCGGAATACGAAGCGCTCATAGCGGGGCTAAAATTGGCAAAGGAAGTCGAAATCTCTGAGCTAGAAGTCAGATCCGACTCCCAAATCGTCACTTCCCAAGTCAACGGAAGCTACCAAGCCAAAGACCCCCAAATGGCAAAGTACTTGGAGAAAGCAAAAGAACTGCTAGGCTCTTTCCAAAAAGTACAGATGAAGCATATCCCCCGAAAGGAGAATGACCGAGCGGACACTCTATCAAAATTGGCAAGCACTAAACCAGGCGGAGGAAACCGCACCGTTATCCAGGAAACCAAAGAAAGACCATCCATAGAGGAAGCCCAAACTGTGTTATCGGTTTCAGAAAGAGAAAGCTGGAGAAACCCCATCATGAAGTTCCTGGTGAACGAAACCCTCCCGGAAGACAGAGGTGAGGCCAACAAACTCAGAAGAGAAGCAGAAAATTACACAATAATAGCCGGAGAGCTATATAAAAGAGGAGCAACGACCCCACTTTTAAAGTGCGTGGCAGAAGAGAAAATTTCGACAATCCTCTCGGAAGCACATGAAGGAGCCTGTGGACACCACCAGGGAGCCAAAGCCCTTATAAGAAGAATTCTGCTAGCAGGCATATACTGGCCCACCATGCAAACGGACGCCAAGTCATATGTTGAAAAATGCCAAAGGTGCCAAGAGCACTCGAAGCTCCAGAAAGCACCCGCAACGGAACTGTCAACCATCACAGCTCCCTGGTCGTTCGACAAATGGGGGATCAAACTCCTCGGACCCTTCCCAAAAGCCCCGGGGCAAGTAAAGTACCTAATCATGGCAATCGACTACTTCACAAAGTGGGTGGAAGTTGAAACCCTAGCATCAATCACAGCGACCCAGTGCAAAAAGTTCGTGTGGAACAACATAATCACCAGATTTGGGATCCCAAGAGTCATCACTTCCGACAATGGGACACAATTCATGGATAGAAAGTTCAGGGAATTCCTAGAAGGATTCCGGATCCACCAGCAATTCTCATCCGTGGAACACCCGCAAGCAAATGGTCAAGTCAAAGCTATGAACAAGGTGATCCTAAACGGATTAAAAAAGAGACTCGACGAAAAGAAGGGATGCTGGGCGGAAGAGCTCGGAAGCGTGCTTTGGGCCTACAGAACCATAGAGCAATCGGCAACAGGAATAACACCCTTCCGACTGACCTACGAAACAGAAGCTATGATCCCCCTGGAAATAGCAGAACAAACCATCCGAGTATCAACCTATGACCCGGAAGAAAATCAGGGCGAAAGAGAAACAAAGGTTGACATAGTCTCTGAAATTAGAGAGGAAGCAAAGATAAAACAGCAAGCCGTAAAAGCACTCTTAGCCGCCAAGTACAACAAAAAGATCAGGAAAAGAAACCTAGAGGAAAAAGACCTAGTGTTGCGACGAGCTGACATAGGGGGAAAGAATGCAGCCCAAAGAAAGCTAGGAGCAAATTGGGAAGGCCCCTACCGAGTGGTCAAAGCACACGGAAAAGGCGCCTACAAGCTTAGCACCATAGACGGAGGGCAGGTCCCGAGGACCTGGCACATATCCAACCTAAAAAAGCACCACATGTAATCGAACGTAGCAACATGTACTCTTTTTCCTCCCATGTATTATTTTTTCCCAAAAGAGCTCGGGAGCCCTTAACATAAAAAGCGGCATAAAAATAACCCAAAGGGCAACCCTAAAAGCAGAAAGAACCAAACTCCGCCGCTCCACCCCGGACTGATCACCCGGGAGATGAGATGCAACTTAAAAAGAAGCTTTGTAAAGATAAAAGATTATAAAAAGAAAAGCAAAAGCAATATCAACAAAAATCAAACACAAATTATTCACAAAAACAATAAACATAACGAAAAAGAAAAAAAAATATTGTTCACAAATTCAAACGGAGCATCCCCCGCCTTCCTCCACCTCAGCACCCACCGGACCTTCCGGAACATATCCTCCCGGACACACTCCCCGAGTGGGACTCCGGCTGCAGGCTCTAACCGCTCTTCCGCCACTGGCTCCGACTGCTCTTGGGCCTCAGCTTTAGGATTATATATCCTTTTGGCCTTTGGGTCCCAATGAGTATTCAACGAAATCATGGAATAGTTGATAGCAGGATTCAAATGGCGAACCTGGTCCATCAAGATTTCAAAAGTCTCTTGGACCATTTCCCCAGTCTCCTCCGACAACGATTTCCACTCATCCCGCCAATGATGAGCAGTGGCGGCCTCAGCCCCGTCCAGTGCCGTCTGCTTCTCCTTCAAAGACTTAGCGAGGTTCTCAGTCTCTTTCTTCTCCCGCTCCAGAGCAGATCGGCAGGACTCAAGCTGTGCAGCTTGCACCCTGGCCCCTCCCTCTACCTCCTTCATGCGAGCAAGAGCAAAGAGGCGCTCACCCTTGGAAACCTCTAGCTCCTGAGTCAAAGACTTGATTTTGGCATTCAGAAGGGGAGCGGCCAGAGCAGAGTCCCCCTCCATCGTAAGCAGGTCCACCTGATCCTTCAGGGAGGACAACTCCTTCTCCATCTGAACCTTGGTAGCAAAAGCATTCTCTATGCCAATCTAAGCAATCGGAGAAACAAGCTCAATAAACAAACAAACCCAGAAAAGCAAAAAACTACGAAGATAAACACAAGACACACATACCTGAAGGCAAGCAGTGAGTTGGCAAGCAAGATGTTGGGCCGTCCCGAGTAGTTGCTCCGGCACCAAGGGGCTGAGGATCTCTCGAGTAGGACCATTAGTAAGGCTAGCATCCAAAGCCGCCCGGAAGTTATAATCGTCAGGGAAGGCACGGTTGATGGGACTGACCTTATGCTCCCAAGCAGAATCCGCCCCCAAGGCCACCTCCTCGACAGAAGCCTCCAGAGCCTTCCTCTTCCGCCCTTTCTTCTTTAAATCGGCGGAAGGATCCTCCTTAGCACCCTCCTCCCCCTCCACGGACAAAGGCTTACCAGCAGGATCCCTCGAGGACCCCCTTTTCTTCACAGTAGCCGGAGGAGGAACCGGCGTAGCGAAAGCAACGGAAGCAGGAGCAGGAGCAACCTGGCCAAAAGTAGAAGCACCAGAAGTGGTCGGAGGAGTCCGAACATGGGGAAGGACCGAGCGAGGGCCCACCCCGGCCGCCTCCACCATCTTCTGCAACAAGCAGTCGTAGCGGCTCTGTTTCTCCATGTCCGTAAGCAAACTATCTACAAAACCAAGAAATCACAGAAAAAGAGATTTCAGCAAAAGAAAAAACATACATACATATATATATCAATCGAACAGCGAAATCAAGAATAAAAAGACATACCAAGGAATGCCCCAACCTCGGCATCACTGTGATCCAAGATCCAGCGACACCGGAAATTGGACCGCTTCCCTAAACCAACCGGAAGGGATTGCAAGAACTCGAAGGCCAAGGTCTCCAAGGGATCCAAGGCTGTTATCCGGCACTCCCTCGCCTCCGAATTCCAGTACACCTAAGGGAACGACTTCCCCTCATCATCAAGCCAAAAAGGACGACTACCAGGAAGCGGCAATACTTTGAAATAATGCCACTTAAATTCCTGGATAGACTCCTCGAAGGCATCGAAGAGACGCCTCCCCTGATAGGCCCGGAAAGACAGAAAACTGTTCCCGGGCGGGGGGGCATGAAGCTGATAGGTGTATAGGAAGATGCACCAAGAATGACGGAACCCAAAGTGAAGACAGACGTGTTCGAAAGTACGAAGAAAACCCCAACCATTAAGATGAAGTTGGCTAGCCGCCACTCGACACCGCGTCAAGACTTCCCTTTGAAAATCCGAGAAAGGGAGACGGACACCCAGGTTCGTAAACAACTCAACATAGACCCACAAAACTGAGTCCTATCCTCAAGGGCCTGAAACGGCAACCGGTCGGAAGGCCCAGCCGCCTCTAACACAATATCCCTCTCCGAGGCTGGATCTTGGGTCAACCTCATCTTGCGGCGGAGCTCGGGAAGGTGCTCGGAAGCCAATACAGAGGACTGAGTGAAAACCTCTGCATCAACCCAACCGTATAACTCCCTCTCGGCCGGAGAAAGCACACGAGGGTTACGAACATTTTGGCAAGACTTCTTGTTCGCCATTGCGAAAATAAATAAGCCTGCAAATGCGAGCAAGGCCAACAATCAAGAAAACAAGAAAGAAAAAGAGCGAAGAAGAAGAGACGACTACGGCGAAGAAGGACGAACAAAGACAAGGGAGAAGGAAGAAGAAACCCCCTCCCCCC
>JASCZI010212002.1:14885-36035 GCA_036250425.1 Stylosanthes scabra
AAGTTGGAGAAGAGGGGTACATGTAACTGGAAAAGACTGAAGATGAAACGCCGAAGGAGAAGAAGAGCACCAAAGAGAAAAAAATTCTCAAAAAGAAAGAGTAGCAGAAATGAGAAAGAGCAGAAAAAGAGTCTCTTGAGCCCCCCAAGCCTTCTTAAACACGCCTTAGGGAACTCATGGGGCAAGTGAGTGATAGGATGGTTACAGAAATTTCAAAAACCGCACACCCCACGAGAAAAGCTAATGAAAAGTCATCATTACCCTCTGCCACATCAGCAAAGAAAAAGGAAACGTCTCCCCTCAACGCTTGGATCTCGAGGGGACACGTAGTAGCCGGAATATATAAAGCCGGATCCCTTTTTACATGTGCCAAGTAACCGGAAGTAGATAGAACCACTCGGAAGACATATAAAAAGTTCATAACCCGTAAGCTTGGCCCAAAAGTCTCAAGCTCCCGAGTGGGGGCAATGTTACGGACCAGCCCTAAGGCCCAAACTATTAAGGAATAAGGCCACCAATAAGTGGCCTACAAGCAAAGGAGAATCATCTAAAATAGGAAATATCCAATGCAATCTTAACAGATCCCAAGAAGATCTTAACTACCCGCAACTATATAAGCAGGGGACATCACCCCCTCAAGGTACGCATTCTCTTAACCTAACCTATTATATTTGACCTAGAATCCCATAATCCTATTTCTGGGCTTCTAGGGCTATTCACCTCCACATCAAACCCCTTCTCGGCTATAGCTCTCGGCCACGCCGTAGGACTTGTCACCGAAGGCACATCTTCTTACCTCAAACACCGAGGCTGGCACCCTATTCAAAGTCCTTTGAACAATCGTTAAGGGATCCGACCTTAACAACATCCCATTTTCTTGGCTCATCCAAACAGTTAAAAATGTGTTTTTCCATCTATTTTCTTTTCTTACATTTTCCTTCCTTTCATAATCTGTTGATCCAAACAATCAGTAAAAGTTTGTTGTTGTTGCTCATTTTTCAAGGTATAATAAAATTAAATTGTTGAAATCAAAAGCCTTCTTTCTCATGAACAAAAGTTTGGTATTATGGCATCTTCTTTATGTTTCGAAAAACGATTGGACAGATATATAATTAAAAATGTGCAACTCATCTTAATTGAATTTAAACTAGTAATAAGAGCCAGTATTAATTTTAGATGAAAATTAAAATAAAATTTAAATTTTCTTTAAAAAGAAAAAAAAAACCTAGAAAGTTTAACATGTTAGTGTCTCAAACCAGTTATACCACATTTAACTTAAACCAAGCTAAATTTGTATAATTTATATATTTTTTAATAATTCACATTTTTTTAAAAAATTTAGTTTAATATTTAACTAAAATTAAGGAAAAAATTATTAGAATTAAATTGGAGGAAAAAAATATAATAGCTAGATAGTACTTAAATTTTAAATAAATGAAACAACTTTTTGAAATTTTAAAAAATGCAAATAGAATACTAAAAAACAATTTATATACATAAATAATTAGTAACAATTGTATTTTTTTTCCTAACAATTGGATTTTTATAAAAGTAAGTTTAAAAAAAGTTTAATGTAAGAACAATTAATTTTAGGATAAAAGACAAATATATCTTTGACCTTTTTAAAAGTGGACAAAAATGCCCTCCACTTTATTGAAATACTCACATGTCCTCAACCTTCAAAAAAAGTGGACACTACTATCTCTCTGTTGGTCTAACCCGACGTGTGATTGTTATGAAGGTATGTGATGTGGCTATCCATGGCGTCTAACTAGCCGTAACAGATCCACGTTGTACAGATCAGGTCTATAATGGACATTAGACAGCGAAATGAACATTACTCCTTTTTTACATGAGCTCTTTGAAATTAGGGTTTCATTCCCCTAAAGGAATCGACTTCATTTTGCTGTCTAATGTCATTTGCGGGCATGGTCTGTACAGTGTGGCTCCATTACGGCCAGTTAGGAACCGTTGGCAGCCACATCACATGCATTCATAACGATTACATGTGGGTTAGACTAATTGAGAGGTAGTATTGTCCATTTTTTTCGAAGGTTGGGGGCATATAAATATTTCAACAAAATAAAGAGCATTTTTATCCAATTTAAAAAGATCAGGGGTATATTTATCTTTTATTTTTAATTTTATTTTATTTTTAAGCGTCTTGAGTGGCAAAATGGCAAAACTTATTTTATTGAGTCACTGCTACTAACCACATGAATAAAAAAGAATTATTAGAGAAATACCAAAATGGTAATAAAAAAGGATGAAGTGGACTTAAAAGATGGGAATGAATGGTGCGGTGATTGTTAGAAACTAGGCATGCGTAGATGACACTATCCCGGACTATACAAGCACAAGGTAGATGCAAAATTTGTTTTTAATGTATTTTGGATTCAGCAAGCTCGAGATATGTGTAAAGTTTATTTCAAATTTATAGAGTTCGAGATAAGTAAAGGATATACAAAAATGTAAATATTTTAATTTGTGTCCATTTTTGTAATTTTTATTTTTTATTTATTTATTTATAAAAAAATAAAAAAAGTAATATAATATATGTACGCCATAAATATAGTAACCTCATAATAGGAAGCACTTTCTTTTCCTTGAAAATGTTCATATGCATATTTCCTTTTCATCCCACCAGAATTTGTATTCATCAACTTTTCTGTGCTCAAACTTATAGAATTAGCATAAATAGTTTAAAAGTAAGACATAAATTGTTTATCTGACTAAAATATTCTAAGAAATTCAAGTGATAAATTAATACTATAAGATATAACAATTATGAACAATTGAACATAAATTTTACAGAAAAAATTCGACAAAATTGATAAAACATCTATGTCTATGAGGGAGAAAGAAAAAAGAAAAAGAATAAGTTAACAATCAAATCAAATAGGAAGAAAATTGAGATGCTTGGAGTTGGATAAGTACAAGACTTTTAATTTTAAAATAAAAGTGATTTATGATTTGTAATAAATATTAAAGGAACAATTATATTCAGTAATTAATTATTGTTTTAAAGAAAATAAGAATGATATTTAAAATGACATTAAAATTTTATAAAATGAAAATGTAGTGAATAGGTTTAGGGCAATTATGAGAGTTATGTGTAGTGGTTGTTTAACAATTGAAGGGTTCCTACGTCCCTCCAATCACTGCCATGACTCCGTTATTTATCTCAACCAATCATATATTAATTATTATAAATGAATTTTTGTATAATTCTTAAAAATGTATTCTCTGAAGCACTGTCATGTTTACAAGTGCCAAAACATTCTCCAATCACCGTCGTGACTCCGCTTTCTCTCACTTGATCTCCATTTTTGAAAAGAATGGAGTCGCGAGGCGTACAACGGAAAATAATGAAAAATTAAGTAAGAAAGGGTAATTTACCCCCTCATTTAGAGAGAATTGATTAGTCTTCATCAAAAGCTTGAGTACTAAGTAAATTTAAAATTGTGTCATTTATTAGATTTTTTGACATGACATTATAATAGAGGCTTAAAATATCAAAACTGAATATAGAGCTATCGTAATCTCTCCTTTTATCCAATTTATTTATACATATTAAAGAGAAATAACATTATAAATATATAATAACCTAAAAAAATATAAATAACATTATAGTGGAAAAGGTAAAGTAAAAAGAATCTTAAACTATAATACAAAAAAGAAGTTAAGCTATCACCTATTAAAGATAATAATAATAACATGCATGTTTTGAAATGACATAGCAACCTAAAGAAAAATAAATGTATGTCATATGAGTGAGAATGTAATATGAAAAGAATCATAAGCAAGAAATTGAGAAAAAAAATGAATCAAAATCTTGAAAAAAAGTTAAGTTGTACCAAATTAGATAAAAGTAAGACGTGACAAAATGAGGTAAAATCAAATGTATGACAATGAATATGAAATTATTTTATAAATATTAAATAAGTAATTAAAAATAATTTTAGTTAATATTTCAAAAATAGAAAGTAGAAAATATAAAATATTTTGAGTTTTTCAATGTTATTGTATTTAGTAATATTTAAACAATATCAATTATATTTTTCAATCCAAGTTGAATATTATATTTATAATAATATGATTAAGTATGTGTTCAATATAAATTTATATCTCAGGTTAATTATCTATCCACACAAAAAGTAATATCTACTATTTGCATAACCATGAACTAACACTATAAAAAAGTAATAACACATCATTTACTCTAGCCAAATAAATCACGATAAAAACATGAAAATGAATTTGAATACTTAAAATAATGGGGATGGGAATTTGTTTTTTTTTATAGCAGAAAACTCATTAGTTGAAAAAGTATTTTAATCTTTTAAAGATATATTGTTTAAAATCTAATAAAGAATGGAGAATATTCTAACTTTAAAATGTTAATATCTATAATGCTTAAAATAGACATGAGCGAGAAAAAAAATATGACAAATTTACAGAATTCTAAATTAAAGTATGACAACTTTTGAAAAACTTTGTATTTTGATTTTTCAAATTTTTAATATAGAGGATCACGACGGCAAAGAATATGATATTGCTGTAGGATCGAGCAGGTAGCGACATAAGAGAGGAGGGAAGAGGAAGGAATAAGTTCTGATGACAGTGATAAAATGATAAATGTTATAGAGATTTTTGTAATGCTTAAAAGTCATTATATTAGATACAATTTTTAGTCTTTTAATATTCTTTTTATAACTTAAAACGGTAAAGCATTTATATCCTAAAAGCATAACTTTTAATCTCCTATTACTTTTTTTTTGTAACTTAAATGATATTCAAGATGAAGAATAAAAAAAAATTTGTAAATTAAATTATAAAAGCATCCAAAGATAAAGAATGAAAGCTTTGTAATATAAATGTTATAGGTATCCAAAGTGTAATATAAGGAGTATGAATTTATTTGATAGAAAATTAAGAAGAAGCTCCTAGTTTGCCAACTATTGATGATGTGGCAAAATAATTGAAGATTTATATTGTAAGATTGAATTAAAAACTGCCTTATTTTCTCTTTTTATATATTATAAATAAGTCTTTTTATAACTTAAATGATAAAAGCATCCAAAGATAAAGAATGGAAACTTTGTAATATAAATGCTAAAGGTATCCAAAGTGTAATATAAGAAGGAGTATGAATTTATTGGATAGAAAATAGAAAAGAAACTCCTAGCTTGTCAACTCTTTAAAACTGATGTGGCAAAATAAAGAAAATTCATATTGTAAGATTGAATTAGAAGCTAACTTGGTTTCTCCTTTTATAGATTATAAATAGATTCAACTCAACGCTCAACCATTTAAAAATTTGGACACATAGATCCTAAAATCGTTGGTTTGTCAACTCTAAGTCCTATCTTCTAAACCGGTTTTATTAATTTATTTCAGAGACCTACTTGTCCAAATTTTTAAATGGTTAATGACTGATTTGAATTTTCAAATTAAGGATGACATTGTCCAAATTGAAAATATTCTCGGAAACAATTGGGTGTTTACCCTTTTATTTTCAATCACAATAATTATACAATAATAATAATAATAATAATATTGAAAATATGAAAAGAAAATAATATTTAAATAACTAATTAAAAAAGTGAATAGTATATTATTAAGAATATCTAAATTCAATAGAAAAATGGCTGAAGAAAGTGTGTATTAAGCTGCTACTAGTTTATTACAACTAATCTTTTTGTGGAAAAACAAAAAGTTTAATTCTTCCAACTCTTTTGGAGCCAAAATATCTTGTTAGATTTGGGTAAAAAACTGTCGTGCAAACGATCAATTTCATTTTTCATTTTTTATTTTATTTTAAACTTTTCAAGAATATATTGTTTTTAAATAATTATTGAAATTTTAATTTACTTTTAATAATTTGTGTAATTTTCAAATCAGTAAAAGTTTAAATATATATTTTTTTGAAAATATAAAAAAATTAAAATTTTATATATTTAAACTTAAAAAAATAATTTAAAATATAAATTGAAACACCTAATTATTTCTATCAAGTATCAACGACTTAGCCTAAGGAAAAACAATCAGAAACCCATACGTTTTCCATTCCCCCAAAAGATAGTACTCAACTCAACTCAATTGTGAATCTCCACTTCTATATTGAAAGAGTAGACAACTCCTTTTGTTTCACTTCGTTGAAATCTATGTACCCTTTTGTCCAATTTGTTTAAAGTTTTGTTTCTTGTTCTTGTTGGGTCTACAATTCTACTCAAGTGAGTTATTTTGGAGTAATTATTTTGAATAAGATGCAACTTGATTTGGAATCCTTGTCAGAAGCTACTTCTGGTGCCATTGGATCCCTTGTTGCTACCACTGTGTTGTATCCACTTGATACATGCAAGACCAAGTATCAAGCTGAAGTTCAAGCTAAGCAAAACCGAAAATACAGGTTCCATTTTGTTTTATCATTTTAACTATTTAGGTCCCCAGTAAATTGTGTTGTGGATATTTGATGATTTTGCTGTGTGGCATGTAGGAGAATTTCTGATGTTTTGTGGGAAGCCATTTCTACACGCCAGGTTCTTTCATTGTACCAAGGCCTTGGGACAAAAAATGTGCAGTCTTTTGTTTCTTCGTTTATTTATTTCTATGGATACAGCTGCTTTAAGAAGCTATATTTGAAGAAAACTGGAAATAAGACCATTGGAACAGCAGCTAACTTGCTTGTTGCTACTGCTGCTGGGGTCTCTACAATAGTCATAACACAGGCAAGTCATAATTGCAATTGTTTTCGGATCTAAAATTTTGTGAGCTACGCATGTTATGTGCTTGTTTATAATTTGTTTACTTCTCTAGATGAAACATGATTGGATAAGTTTAATATTTGGGCTCTAGGCTCAAGTTACAGCAATGACTAATATTTTGATAATTGGAGAACTATTATTGTGATTGGTTATATTCTTTTGGTATAATTGTAAAAATTTTAGGGACTATTTTGCTGATGAACAAATCTTTCGAGGGCTAAAACGATTGTTTGCTCTATTAGGCACTCCATAACCACACATCTTTTTGTTCTACAGCCTCTAGATACAGCATCTTCGAGGATGCAAACAAGTGAGTTTGGAAAATCCAAGGGATTCTGGAAGACCCTTTCTGAGGGTACATGGAGTGAGGCATTTGATGGTCTTGCTATATCTATTCTTTTAACAACAAA
This sequence comes from Stylosanthes scabra, assembly GCA_036250425.1. NCBI lineage: Eukaryota > Viridiplantae > Streptophyta > Magnoliopsida > Fabales > Fabaceae > Stylosanthes > Stylosanthes scabra. Next base: position 22,063 of record JASCZI010212002.1, read on the forward strand.
TCCATCGATTCAGGTATCGCTCCTTCTATACACACGAAATCTGTATAGGACTTGTTATTCCTGATTAATCTTTACTAGAATGCAAGCCCCAAACTCAGCAAGGATTTTTCTCCCCCAAAACAGTATACTGCATTTGATCAGCTGAAACAGAGGATACTAAAGGGCAAGTTGAGCGAAAAAACAGGTACAAAGTCGTCCCCAGAAGCGCTTTCTGCATTTTCTGCTTTCGTGCTGGGAGCAGTTTCAAAATGTGCTGCCACATGCTTGACATATCCGGCTATTAGGTGAATGCTCAATTTTTAAATAATTTGACACTAGACTAGAATTATTGCATGATTTTACTTGCCAAAGGAGGAAAAGAAAAAATCTAATTCAATTTAATGGATAACTATGGTTTTCTAGGTGTAAGGTCATGATTCAAGCTGCAGATTCGGATGACGATAAGAGGACGCCAGCTGAGAGGAAGGCCCAGAGAACAATCTCGGGAGCATTCCATACAATTTGGAGAAGAGAAGGCCTTTTGGGTTTTTTCAATGGATTGCAGGCACAGATACTGAAAACTGTTCTAAGCTCTGCAGTGCTTCTGATGGTAAAGGAGAAGATCACAAAGTCCACATGGATTCTGATGCTCATGTTAGCAAGATTTCTGTCTGTCAATTCCCCCAAATTGAAGACAGCTTGAATTTATGATGAGTATATTCTTAACTATTTCTCATTCAAAAATATACTAATATGCAAGAAATATTAGTGTTGCCTGTGGTTAAGATTGTTTCTGAAGAAGAAATATGAAAAAATGAAATTTCATATTGAGCGTTGCTGTTTAGAACTATGGTATGCGTCTCCAATTGTACTTGTGATTTGAATGCAAATGCTAAACTTCCAACCTCAAAAATAAGAATTTTTTTGGTAATTACAACTATATGATGACAACCCTTTGGGAACAGTGCATTCTCTTCTATTCATCTAGCTCAATTGTGTATAGATAATTACAATACCGAAGCAACAGTTATACAATACAATACAAGGATCTCAATTTTTCACCAGAAAACCTGTCTTATTAGTTTCCATTTACCGTGACACGAGAGACATTCTTCATGGAGGTAGCATGGCCTTTTGACAGGGAACAAAATTGTAACAAAATGAAACACTGCCAACAACATTAGGACATTGGTTTCATCATAGGAAAATGCTAGCAACTAATAAGAGAAATGAGCAGCAAATCAATCCAGTCTTCGAAATTGAATTAGCGGCAGCAGAACTATAGGGAGCAAAGTCTCCTGCAGGAGTGTTTGTGGTTAAGACAACAACAATCCAGTTATCTTCCGAACCAATGCCGATTCCTGTGAACTTTGAATCATTGAGATTATCTGAGTAAAGAGATTTAGTGAAATTTGTAAGAACCTTGTTTGGAACAAGGCCAGGAACACAAGCAGGCATAACTATTCCATCCTTTGTGTTGGAAATGGCCACGTGGCATTTGGCCAAAAGGTCAGGGTAGTTTGAGAACTGCGGCTCTGTGCCTGGCACGGTGTTGGCACCAGTTGTGTTTGTGCAAGGTTGCTTCTTGAATTGGTCAGCTATTTTATCAGCAAGGCAATCAGCATTTTCATTCTTTGTTAGAGCTTTCAAGTTCAGTGATGCTCTATACTTGTTGATTCCATCATAAAGAGCATCTTCCTCATCTGCGTTAACATTCATAAGAATTAGCTGATTCAAGAAAGACTAGTTGAAAAAGTACTATCTAGCTCATTACTCACCATCATCACATTTAACTGGATTAGTCATTAAGAAAATGGAAGAAAGGAGAAGCGAGAAGAGTAGTGAGAACTTCACAAATGCCATAGTTTGCAGCTAAGGGAATGGCAGAAGAAGAACATACACTCCTCTATCATATCAAAAAGAGAGTGTCACATTATTCTTGTAGATTCTCTGTATTAATATACATGTGGGCAATGTGTAAGACTAAGTAATTAAGGTGAGCTTGATGGCAGTGGGTGCTTTACTGTTTCTTGAAGCAGAAGATAGAGTAAAGGTACGCTATAGACAGCGTACTGACACTGATCAAGACATCACAACGTTAAGTAGTTAGTTACTAACTTTACTTACTAGTAACAGTGGCAATAACTTATGTCTATATATGTAGGTAGTAATTGCCAATAAGTAACAACCTTTGTTTCAGTTTCAGATCATATGTCTATATATGTATGTAGGTATGTATGTGTATGTGAGGACAGAGTTGTTGCGGGGTCTCTTTCTTCTACATGCATGTATCATGTATGTATGGCTACATGTCATATTCTCATATTGATTTAGTTACCGCTTCTAGGTTTATGCTTTCTACATGTGGGACATAATAATATATTAATATGAGATGATGATTATAGTCACCTATTGAGTTAAAGAGTCTATTTCAAAACAAACTACCAGTTTGCTGCAGCCAGAAAAGATAGTAATATGTTATTGCATTGTAGGGTAATATGTACCTACTATTTATTGAGGTTTTATTATTCACCACACCACTCTATATAAAAACATATATTTATATTCTTGAAATAAACTCTCTACAAGTATCTATTTCGATTAACTATCTTCTTGAAAATACGATCTAAAAAAATTAACACTTAATTTTTAAAGTATTTACAGTAGATGCATCTGCATGTATCTTTCATCTCTAAGCAATAGAGTGGGTTACTAATTATACTCAGAAAAAGAAGAAAAAGAATTCTAATTGTACATCTCGGATAGTTGACAGTTGACACACACCTCAATGAAATTTGTAATTTATTAGGTGAATAATGTAACACTTTCAATAACTTTCCTTAATCATATTCAGAAAATGCAAATTAAATAGATTTAAAATCCTTATCTTCTTTTGAGACATCCCCTCCCCCTCTGAATATGACCAACTAACAGTCTCCAAGTTAAAGAAGGAACAAGAAAATGCATCATCATGTTGAACAAGTAGCCCCTAAAATATAATAGAGATTCTCTCAAATTAGTATTTTACATGAGTGGTTGCGTTTCAATGCTAGAAAGGCAATGAGAAAATACTAATACTGCAATAGAAAGGCAATCAGGAAATCTACAGCTGTATCAAAACATAAGCCATAAAGTTTGATAGCTCAACAATTCAAGTTTCAAACAAAATCGCTATCATTACAATTCAAGTATGATAGCTCCTTTCTTTCCAGCTTCACCTCATTATATGCTGAAAATCTATCTGGCAATCCATTGACCTCTTAGGATACCTTAAGATCTGCTTGTGCAACTTCTCTGACCTCTCTCCTCTATGACTATCGATATCATCAAAATCAGACGAATGAGAATAACACCGGATAATAAGTTTACCCAAGGATGATGCTGCTTGCAACAAAACTTTTATTGCAAATAACTCTTCTTCTTGCCCATTAAAGTTGCAGATCTCAATTGTCTTAAGGTCTGTACTAAAGCACAAAGGTATGCAATCCAATATGTACGTTGCGTCTTTAGGTAGAGACACCCCTCCCTGCATTGTTAAAACTTACCACACATACTAAACTGAAAATTTCAAAAGCTTTGTAAACAGCAATAAATTTTCAAGTCTGAAAGAAGTTATTACCTCAAATCTAATAACTTCGAGTGTGGGCGAGTTATGAAACATGGCCAATAATCCCGGGTAGGACAAACATATGTACTTGGTTGTTGTATCCAAATTTAGTTCAAACAAATTAGGGAAAAATGGCATATATTTAAGTAGTAATCCTGTTCTGCTGAGAGCCTGGGAAACACAACCAAAATTTTCAGAAAGGCCATCAAATTAATTATATAAAACCAAACTAATAGATGTTTTGTAATTTGTAAGGAGATCAAACCAAAGTAAAAGCATGATTGACGGAAAGCTTCAACACATTTGGGAGCTCTCTGAGAAGTTTGAACACGTAATAGCCCAAATCCAACAGACAGCCGTAATCTTCGTCCCAAAAACGCTGAGGAGGTACTTGAACATTAATAGATGCATTAATCACTGAGGCTGAATCATATAATATATATTCATCAGAGCAGTCACCATCATAATGAAACGACTTTAAATTAGTTCCGATGATCATTACTTTGCAACGGTTTGAAACATCCAGACCATCATCTTCTTCTTCTTTCTCATCCTTCATCTCTAATATTTCAATTTTTTGTAGCAAGGGACAAGAAATAAAAAACGCTTTGACATTCTTAAAATTGCAACTAACTAGGGTCAAATCCTCCAAAGCTGGGCAACCAGCGAAAAGATTTTCCGTTGAAGAACTATCAGGGAATATAACACAAAACAAAACCAATATCCGAAGGGATTGAAAATGAATGGAAGAAGGAATCTTGAAAATATGCGGCATATACGATCGAAATTGTATCAGTCTTGCACAAGTAAACAGGTGGTCAGGGAAGACCAATGGTTCCCGAATTTCTTCAAATTGAAGAGATAAATCTTCAATCTTAGGGTTGATGAAGCCATATAGCCACTGACTAACCTGGGAAGCATTCTCACCTACTCTACAAGACAGAGAAAAGTCTTTAAGACGCGCGCAATCACAAGCTGCCAGCAATCTCATGGCAAAGTTCATGAATTTCTTTCTTCTTTTTTCAGGTTCAGGTTCTTGAGGATGAGTCCGATAATCCTCTCTCAACTCAATAGTGGATATGTTCTTCCATAAATGTTCCCACCTTTTGGAAAGTACACTTGTTCGAATTGCATCTTTTGTAGGAAGGGAGGATAAGATACGATGGAGAATTGGGTCAGGAAGATCACATATCCTCATGCTGATCCCACTCTCATTGTTGTTTCCCTCTCCAACCCCCTCTCCCTTTCTCTGTTTCTTGTTCTTCCTTCTACGACCCATGCTTCAAATAGCTTTCATAATACAAACAATACAACAAACAAACAAACATTATGAGTAAGAAAATTCTACCTTGCCCTAAATTTGGATTCACATTGATAATATTAATATTTGATTTGTATCAATCATTCATCATTATTTACATGATAATGAACCTGTTTGCCCATGTCTAAGCCCTAAATCCCAAAACAAACGAAGCCCTAACCTAATGGGTTTTCAGAGAACGATTTATTTTGAAGGGAAAGCATGGGAAAGAGAAAATGCAAGGGTAAAGAACTAAGAAGTTGACGTGGCAAAGAATGATACTAACATTGAATTGAAGAGGAAGAGAGTGATAACCGATATCCTGCACTTGTGCACCTGCAACCGCTTTCTCCAATTAGCAGTGTTGCACTAAAACACTACGACGTTCCAATATACCAACAAGAATTTAAAAAAGATGCATAATGCTGATGGGCTTTGCCCCGCCAGATTTACCAAAATAAAAACAATTAATCAACGAATAACCAAATTGAGCATATTTTAAAAGTTTTTGCAATAATATATGGAAAATTATTCTATAATACAAATGTAAACATAACCAAATTGAGCATATTTTGAATTTTTTTGCAATAATCTATGGAAAAATAGTTTTAGAACTAAGGGCTTTAAAAATGGGGAAAATAATTTTCATATGGTTGTGTATAAGGTCTTTGAAGAAAGAATTCTAATTGTACATCTCGCTTAGTTGACACACCTTGTTGATTTTACAGGTACTTTAAAAAACCTAAGAACTTTGTAATTTATTATGCGAATAATGTAACACTTTCAATAGGGTTTCTTAATCATATTAAAAAAAATGCTAATTAAATGATTTTAAAATTCCTCTCTTCTTTTGAGTCATCCCTTACTCCTCTGTATATGGTCAATTAACTGTCTTCAGGTAAAAAAAGAAAATGCACCATGATGTTGGTAAAATTAAACATGATATAGTTAGTGGGAAAATCAAACTGAGAAGATTTGTTCCTCCCTGAAAATGTCCATACATCAGTAATGCAACTACTTGAACATGAATTAAGCAAAGCAATTCTTTCAACCTTAACACCTGTCAAGAGAATACTTTAGAGTGAAACAAAATTAGTGGTTGCGCTTCAATGTTACACACAAATTAGAAAGGCAACGAGCAAATTCTACAGATGTATTAGAACATAAGCCATTAAGTTTGATAGCTCCACAATTCAAACAAATCACTCTCTTAGTTCCCTTCTTTCCATCTTCACCACATTTTATGCTCAAATTCTATCTTGCAATCCATTGACCTCTTAGGATACGTTAAGATCTGCTTATGAAATTTCTCTGACCTCTCTCTATGATTATCGACATCGTCAGAAACAGACAAAGAGGAATAACACTGGATAAGAAGTTTATCCAATGCTGATGCTACTTGCAACAAAATTTTTATTGCAAACAACTCTTCTTCTTCTCCATTAAATCCATTGATCTCAATTGTCTTAAGGTTACTAAAGCACAGGGGTATGCAACCCAATATGCACTCTGCATTATCTTTAGTTAGAGACACTCCTTCCTGCATTGTTAAAACACATTTGAAAATGAAAATTTCAAAAGTTTTGTAAATAACAATAAATTTTCAAGTATGAAAGAAGTTACTACCTCAAATCTAATAGCCTCAAGATTGGGTGAGTAATGTGACATGGCCAATAATCCTGGATCTTCCAACGATACAGCTCCGGTTGTGTCCAAAGTTAGTTCAACCAAATTAGGGAAACACAAAGGCATACATTTAAGTAGTAATCCTGTTCTGCTTAAAGCCTGGCAAACACAACCAAAATATTCAGAAAGGCCATTAAATTAATTATATACAACCAAACTAATAGATGTTTTGTAATTTGTACACAGATCAAACCGTAATAAAAGAATAAGAGATGCAAAGCTTCTCCAGGTTTGGGAACCCTTTGACAAGGTTGAACAAAAAGTAGCCTAAATCCAACTGACAGCTGTAGTAGTGATCCCCAGTATACACAAGAGGTACTAGAACCTTAATAGATGCATTGATAACCGAGGTTGAATCATATAATAAATATTCATTCAGGTAGTCACCCTCATAATCAAACGTCTTTAAATTAGTTCCAATGATCACTACTTTGCAACAGTTTGGATCAGTCAGGCCATCATATTCCATCTCTGATATATCAAGGTTTTGAAGCAAGGGACAAGAAATAACAAACGCTTCGACATTCTCCAAATTGCAACTAGTTAGGTATAACTCCTCCAAGGCTGGGCATCCAGAGAAAAAATTTTGCGTTGAAGAACTGTCAGGGAATATAACATTAAGCAAAATCAACGTCCGAAGGGATTGAAAATGAATGGAAGAAGGAAGCTTGAAAATATGGGGCATATCCAATCGAAATTTTGTCAGTGTTGAACAGGTAAACAGGTGGTCAGGGAAGACTAAGGGTTCCAAAATTTCTTCAAAATCAAGAGATAATTCTTTAATCTTAGGGTTGATGAAACAACATAGCCACTGATTAATCTGAGAAGCATCTTGACCTACTCTACATGACAGAAAAAAGTTTTTAAGACGCGTGCAATCACAAGCTGCCAGCAATCTATTGGCAAAGTTCATGAATTTCTGTCTTCTTTTTTCAGCTTCAGGTTCTTGGAGATGAGTCAGATAACCCTCTCTCAACTCAATCTTGGAGATGTTCTTCCATAAATGTTCCCACCTTTTGGAAAGTACACTCGTTTGAATTGCTTCTTTTGTAGGAAGGGAGGATAAGATACGATGGAGAATTGGGTCAGGAAGATCACATATCCTCATGCCCATGCCACTCTCATTGCTGTTTCCCTCTCCATCCCCCTCTCCGTTTCTCTGCTTCTTGCTCTTCCTTCTACTACCCATGCTTCAAATAGCTTTGATATTATAAACAATACAACAAACAAACATTTTCAGTAAAAAAATTCTAGCTTGCCCTAAATTGAGATTCACATTTATAATGCAGATATTTGATTTGTATTACTTAATAATCATCATTTTAAATAAGAATGAACCTATTTGCCCATGTCTAAGCCCTAAATCCCAAAACTAACGAAGCCCTAACCTAATGGGTTTTCAGAGCAAGAATTATTTTGAAGGGAAAGCATGGGAAAGAGAAAATGCAAGGGTAAAGGACTAAGAAGTTGAAGTAGCAAAGAAAGATACTAACATTGAATTGAAGAGGAAGAGAGTGATAACCGATAACCTGCACTTCTGCACCTGCAACCGCTTTCTCCAACTAGCCAGTAGCCACTAGCAGTGTTGCACTAAAACACTACGACGTTCCAATATACCAACATGAATTGAAAAATGATGTATATGCATGCTGAATTCTGATGGTCTTTGCCCCGTCAGATTTACCTGAATAAATAAATAAAGAAGAACACTGTATATAAAAAAAATAAAAAAAAAGAAGTAACGATCATAGTTCAAAGTTACTATGTTGAGTCATCTAGAATTTTATGTAACCAATATCTATAATTATATATTCATAACTTATGTATTTAATTTCTTACGGATTAATAAATATAAATAAAAATCAAAATAGAAAAGACATGATTATTCATAGCTACCAAAATTTTCCATATAAAATGTGACATGGCCGTATGTTAATCGAGGATATTTTACTAAATTTTTAATTAGCTTTCAATATTTTTTTTTAAATTGAGTGTTTATATCATTTTAAAATTTGTAACTAAATCTTTATTAATAGTAAACCTTAAAAGAAAACAAGAAAACATTAATAAAGTGTGAATTTTCTATTATTCTGGTACGCTATACTTTATGTAAGATTTATACTTAAAATATATTTTTTTTTTCAGAAAAAAAGGAGAAAAGTATACATAAATTATTACACGGTGGACAAAAATACACATGAATTTGTTAATGACTCAAATATACATATGAAATATTCTATTCATATTCTACTTGAACAAAAGTACATTTGTCCACCTTATAATAATTATATGTACTTTTGTACATTTTTTCTTTTCTTCACCTTACTCATCTTTATTCTTTTAAAATATTCTCTATTTGCATGAACAAAGTCACATCTCTTCAAGAAACTCAAAGTATGTTAAAGAAAAAAATGTGTTATTTTGTCATTTTAAAATAGAGAGAGTAGTTTGTATTTAGAAATTTAGCCATTAGTTATTGTGATATCTTCAATTTAGATATGCTATATTTCGTTAATTTTGACGTTTTTGTCACGAGAGAACGTAATTACAAAATTAAAAACAGTATAGAGATTTAATTGAAAACTATTTTTTTTCGGGCTAATTTACTAGAATGACACACTTTTGAAAAATTATTTCTTAAAATATCATTTTTTTTACCTAGCTGCCATCTTTTTAACACGATTGCAACTGAGTTTTTTAAGCCCAGTAATGCTACGGAGCCCACAAATAGGAGCCCATACGTAGCCAACAAAAAAACACGGATCCAGCCCAACCCACCCACCTTATCACCAAAAAATACGGAACCAAGCCAAACCCACCCAACTAATCACAAAAACGAAGAAAACCAACCCAACCCACACAACTTATCACCAAAAATACGAAAACCAACCCAACACACACAACTTATCACCAAAAATACAAAAACCGCCCCAATCCACCCACCTTAGCAACAAAAACGGTTTCTCACCCCTACCCACTATCAAAACCAACTTCACTCATTTCACCACCACCATTAACAAAGAACATTTACAGCAGTAAACCTATCATCTAAAACCGCTATCATCACCGTCTTCTTCATCACCAACGCCGATCATCACCGAATCTCTACCTCAACATTGTAGATCTTAACCACCGCCGATCTTCAACCACCGTGAAGATTCCTTCAACCATCGTGAAATTGCTTGGACCACCGTCAACAACCTTCACGCCGCCGTTGTTATTCGACGTTCTTCAACCACCGTCAACTTCGTCATTATCATTCTTGAGTTAACCACTAATTATCATTCTTCAAAGAAGGTTAGTCACTATCTTAACCGTAACCACGATTACGTTCTTTCGTTTCTATTTTTCCGCGCGAAGTCTATTTTTAAATCAAATATAAAAATTAGTTTTGGATGATAAAAACTAACTGTTTCGAATGATAAGCCCTAATGGTTTCGGATGATAAGTGGTTTCTACTTTTTTTTTTTTTTTTGTTACAAGATTTTGATGTACATTCTTGAACATATCCGTGTTTCTTGGTTTGTGGAGACTGAAATGGTGATGAATTGAAGTTTAGACTGTTTAGTCTTTTGATGTTAGGTTGCAAATCAACATAAATGATCAACATTGAAAATGATCACTGAAGTCGAATGATAAGTAGATATGTTAGTACAAGATTTGAAATGGATGGTTGGTGTTTAAGTATTAGAGGTTCTCCAGAAAGAAAGAGGGATGCATATGGATTTGCTTAATGTTTTCTGTTTTGTGGATTTAAAATTTGTGACAATGTTTTGCATGTGAACTGTTTGATTAGGTTTTACTTAATTTTGTGACTTATTTATCATAAATGGTTTAAATAAGTTTGTATACACATGCTAATTGGTTCAAATTTTGTAACAATGTATATATTTGTGATAACTTGTGAGATTGAATTTTTGATTATGAAATACTAAAATCTGAACTGTAATAATTTTTTATAATTCATGTGATTAGAAAATGGCTTCCTCGAATGATAATGAAGCATGGAAAAAGGGAGGGAGGCCTAGGAATCCATATGGTCCTAAACTAAAATCGTTAGATTCTAGATGTTCACCATCGGGCCTCAACAAAATAATGACACAAATACAACAAGATGACCTAAAGGTGGCTGAAATTATAACCATGGGGTTGGTGACTTCCAACAAATCCCAGATTGGATTGTGCAACAAGAACTCTTTCTTCATTTAGCTTCAAAGTTTGACCTTGAGAACAATCTTATCAAGGATGATGTTGGTAACATTGAAGTCAATGCTGCAGTTATTAAGCGTGCAATTGGACTTCCATCATATGGTAAAAAATTGTATTTCATGCTGTTTTATTTTGTATGAATCTTTATATATTTCTGTATTAGTTACGGATGATAAACATGTTGATAATAAATTAATAACTAGTGTTCTTGATGAGTGAATCTGTTCTATAATACTCCTATTAATTATTGAAGTTGCTCTGTTAGATTTGTATGTGTGTGTGTAAGATTATGTGTGATAAGAATGTTAATTGTGACATGTGAAATTATTGAAGCATATTGACAACTTTCTAGTTCTAGTTCTGTATAATGTGTGAGAGTATGTGTGATAAGAATTTCTAGTTCGGTTGTTACCTTTTGTTAACTTTAAGAAGGATTTGGTGGTTCTAGAACAAAAGGTAAGAAGTAGATATAAGATATTGCCATTTTTAGATGATCATAAATAAGTAAGTCACTGTAATTTGATTTATAAATTCTGCAGCACTACTTGTGTATTTTAATTTTGCTTTTGTTGTTTAAATTTAAAATTAGTTTCGGATGATAAGCATAGTTGAAATGAGTGATAACTCCTAACGGTTTTGGATGATAAGTGTATATATTAAGAAATGATTGTAACGAGCAATTCTAGTTTTATGTAATGTGTGAGAGTATGTGTGATAAGAACTGGTTTATAAATTATTAGTACGAGTTCATCTTTGAATTTATGTTTTCATTTGATGAATTAATGTAAGAGGATTATATGATCTTTTGAAACAGTTTAATTGTAATGATCTTTTGAAAACTTGATTTTTTTCTTGATAATTAGGGGCTGATTTCCCAGAGTATGAACTTGATGACATTCATACTGCGGCGTTGAAACTAAGATGGGGTATGTGAGTCTGAAAGATTTAAAAACTTTTATCACTACTTGTGGAATGAATAGTAATGAAGAAAGAAGGGAGTTCGGGGAAGCATTCATTTTAATCTTGGCAAAGACCTTTTTATGCCCGACTACAAATAAATATATTTCTCCAGAGAGACACTTGCCCCTTGTGCTAGATGTTGAAAACACAATGAAATACAACTGGTCTTTGCAAATCTTTACTTGGATAAAAGATTCTATAAGGGACTTCCAAAGAAAGGGTGTTAAACACCTTTCTAGTTGCATGTTTATACTAGTTGTAAGTAATCTAAGACTTTTCTAGATGATAACAATAGATTCAATTATTAATAATTTCTAAATGCTTTGGTTGTTTGGTTGTTAGGTGATATTGTTTCATCGCTTAGAGTGGGGCAACTTGATAGATATAGTGGTCCGGAACCATGGTTTGCCCAATGGACAGCATCCATGCTTGATCTTAGGGCAGCATCAACACTGAAGAAGGTATACAAATATTATATTTTTAAGTTGCTTGAATTTTTTTTATTGTTGTTTAACTTTGTTTCAAATTTTCTAATAGATAAGGAAGAACAATGATGATAACCCGGATATTAAAAAGGGAACTTAGAAGAAAAAGAGGAGCAAGAAAGAAGAAGATAAGAAAGAAAAACAAGAGGAAAAAGAAGGAAAACACTGTAAACCATGTTACAATATGCATGCAAGGTTTTTATGATTAGGTTTTAATGAATGACAACCATTATGGAATTGATGACAACCATCGAAAGATTTGAGGATCCACTTGAAAGCAAAACAACAACTACGACAAGAACACAAAGTCTGCAAGGTTGAAGACGTTTTAGAGTCTTAGGACTTTGGTAAACTCTTGTCAAGAACCAAATTAAATTATCTCTCTCACACACACACAAGAAAATGTTTTTAAAGAAAAGGTTTTACGAAAACTATGGCCGTAAATGTTTTATAACCAAGTTAATTTAAAACTTAGTGCATGTTGTCAATCATGACCTTTGTGCACTAAAGTGATAATAACTTGAACTACAGAACTCCAAACGATACAGTTCTTGTTGTGTTAGAAATCTAACGTCCGGAGCTTCAGATTGATATATATATATGTCTTTTGTGAACAGTAAAAATACGTTTTTACGGCCAGTAAAAAGTAAAAATACGTTTTTACGGCCAGTAAATTACTATTTCCACGGCTAGTGAACAGTAAATTACTGTTCCCACGGCTAGTGAACAGTAAATTACTGTTCCCACGGCTAGTGAACATAACGGCTAAATTGCTTGGGATGCTTATAAATAGATGGTTTGAAGCCTCATTTCATACACTTGATCATTTGCAAAGCTTCTTGATATTATTCTTTCATTTCATATCTATTTCAAAGTGATTTTATGCACTAAATTGAGAGATACACACATTTGGTTCATAGCGCTTCAAATTTGTAATCATAAACTCATCTTGTGAGTTTTCAAAATTCTATTTTGTTCCATTTGTAAGATAAGAGATTGGTTCTCTTATTGGTGAGCGTTGATAAACACTAGTCGGTGAGATAAACACTTAAGAGGAATCTTGAGGTTGGGTAAACTTCGAGTGAAGTGGGTTATCGAGTTGTACCGTAAGGTGTTCGATTCAAGCTCTTGTTGTAAACGGTTTATCAAGCACCTTGAAGCTTGTTGATAGTGGAACTTCTCGATTGCGATTGAGAAAGAAAGTGGACGTAGGCGAGAAATTGAGCCGAACCACTCTAAATTTGGTGTATCGTATTTCTATCCTTACTTCTTATATTCTTGTCATTTATTATTATACAAGTGTTTTGGAAAGTACAAGATCCTTGTAAGTACTTAAGAATTGACTTAAGCCCTTGGAAAAATACTAGTACAAGCATTTGAGTTATTTAAATTTCAAGTAATTTAAGCTTCCGTGAAAATTTATCATTGTTGTTATCATACTCAATTCACCCCCTCTACATGATAAGTTTAGATGAAGTTTCTCCAAATGATGCGAAATGTCTTGTAAGCAAAAACGATTAAACTTGGTTATGGCATCGTAGAGTTACTCACGCTAACATGGATCACCTAAATAGGTTGGTCTCTAAAGACTTAGTAATTGGTTTACCGAAGCTACGCTTTGAAAAAGACGTCCTTTGTGATGCATGTCAAAAGGGAAAACAAGTAAAGGCCTCCTTTAAATCGAAAAATGTTGTTTCAACTACAAGGCCATTACAACTTTTGCACATGGATTTATTTGGTCCTTCTA
>JASCZI010212003.1:9448-36452 GCA_036250425.1 Stylosanthes scabra
CTCGCGACCATGCCCCCATGGAGAATTAAAATAGAGAAGAAGGAAAGAACAATAACACAATCACCAACACAAGAGAATTAATGTGGAAACCCAAAAATAGGGAAAAAACTACGGCCGTTGATAAACGACAACCAAGAAAATATTATGAAAGATATTACACCACACCACAATATTTTCTACTCTGGCATCAAGCACTCCCCACACCCTCAATGACTACACCCTCCACACTCTTACAAGAGAAGAACTCTAAAGTACAAGAAGGAATTTAAAAGTCATACAATGTGTATTGACTTTGTGCACTTGAAACCCTCAACTTAAGCCCCTATTTATAGTATAAAGGCCCACCCACACTTCTTACATCAAGCGATGTGGGACTTTTTATCCACACTATTTTCAACCAAACCCAACACTAGGGTGCTAGTTGAATGGATATTGGGATTGATTTAAATGCTTGTAGAAATTAGTGAATAGCAATAAGGAATCCATCAACTCTCGGTAAAGAGTTTGAGCTCCATGATTATAATGACTGAATTAAATAAAACCTTGGCCAAGGAGATTGAATGCATAAGGAAATTAGTTTCTTGAGTCATTCATTAGTTCATTATAATAAAGTCAACAAGTTAGAGTTTGACAGCTATACCATACTCTAAAGGTTAACTAGTAATTGGAAAGATGGAAGGAATTATACTTTGTTCTTCACTGGTTCTGACAAGTATAATTACTTCATACTATTGGGTCGCCGAGGAGTGTTGCTAGATGCCAACCTCGATTAGTAAATTTAGTTTGACTAATTTATTACCCGCTTAGTGTTGAACCTATGAGGTCACACACTAAACGAGTGTTCTGAACTTTGCTAAAGAATTATTTAAATTATTATTTTATTTGATCAAATAGATAATTATCTTAATTCAAATGGAATATTATTCTATTATTTGCTAGCACCAATAATATAATAATAGTATGATAACTGAGAGTATTTGTGTGATGGTTAAAGAATAATCTGTTATTCTAAAATAAATTTTAGATTTGAAGATCGGATAAGATCCTATCTAAATCGGTTTAAAATTTAAAGATTGGATAAGATCCTATCTGGATCTGTTTCAAATAGATAAGATTAAATCTGAAATAAGATAAGATAAGATAAGATCAGATTTCTAAGATTTAAATCAGTTACGATCTCACACTATAAATAGGTGTACACATTATTAAAGGAACTCATTCGACAAAGTATCATTCCTTTACTTCTACAGATACAAACATACAAGTTTAGTTCTTAGTGAAGAATTCTGGTTGCAAATAGTTGCAAGGAACTTCTCAATTATTTCCGTTGATCAAAAAATTGATAGCAAGGATTAGTCTCGGTGTGGATACGCATAGTGTCTTCGTGTGTTCGAATGATAAAGACTCTCTTATACTATTCAGGTATTTGTATTTGATCTATATTGTTTGAATGAAATCTTAAACACAAAATAGATCAATTAGAATTACTTTATTACTTCCGCTGCGTGTTATGAACACAATATAATCCTACAGTGGTATCAGAACTTTGGCTTTTTGTGTTTAAATTTTATCCATAGACCATAGAATTCATGAATTAATACGATTAATTCAAGTTTTTTTGGATTTTACTTATTTTATATTTTGCCATATATTTTATGCGTGAGATGCATTAGTACCATAGAGATGGTTACCTAATAGATTTATGCATGATACGTTCCTGTTTTAATTATTTTATTTTGTTAGACTCTAAATTTTGTGGCATTGCAATATTTACTGTATTTATGATTTATAACATGAGATGCTATTATCATAAATAAGTTGATTTTCTTTATAAAGGGATTGAGATTCCATGAGACTATATATTAGATTAAATATTGGTTTTATACTGTTTTACAATCAGATATTTGATTTGTTTTATATTTTCTTTCTTCTTAATATTTTTGTGTTTTAGAATTGCCATGAATGCCTGCCATATACAATTGAGAAGGTTATTTTAAATGAATGAAAGATTCTTCTGTGCTTTCTTGATACATGATGATATGATCATATAAGTGTTATGTGTGATTCTAACCGTGATGAATATAATTCATTATTAATATGATTAATTAAAAGTTTCCATGTTTAATGTATGTTATGCCGTAACTAGCATTGACAATTTTTGAATTAGCTTGTTATGAGATTAGAGTATGCATTAGATGCAAGCTTTGTTAAATAAATAGTTGATTTATTTTGACTAAAATCAAATAAACAGCTTTGGCATATGATAGCTAGCTATACTCTATGTTTGGTGGTGAAATATTCATTGCTGCTTTAATTTATCGTTTTGCACTCATAAGAGGATCATGAAGTATTTGATTATGATAAACTTATTTGATTTTATACGATAAATTTAGTTTTAGAGATTAAATTAATATTACAAAACATCTCGAAACTATGAAGATTGTGACCATACTTTCAGTAGTAAATAAATAATACCTCTGAATTTTTTCGATAATGATTGATAATATAAGAAGGTGTGTGATCCATTTCCATTGTATACCAAATGGAGTTATGGTTTGTCCGACAGGGATACATATAATATATATAAATAGAGGTAGCTTAGAACATTATTGCCATCTGAGACACATTAACTGGGTAAACATCAGAGGTTGATCCATTGAATGCCTTTAAAGCAAGAATTCTGTCCACAGCTTCTGAGGGATGAAAGGCATCCCAGAACACATATTGGTCTCTATTGCTACATGGTATAAAATATGGTAAGCAACTTATCGTTCCTCGATACATTCCAATGCAAAACAGCATGCTCTATTAGTAGTAACGAATATGTGTTTTGTATTGTTTTATGAGCATATCAGCATATGTTATTGGATCATAGAGGAAACTTGATGAATATAATCCTCACAAGAGATAGTTGTTTATGTAGTCGTTGCTTCCATGATTCACTATTGCCAACGACTTGGCCAAATACAAACTCAAATTCATGCCATTCATTGTTTCCTTTAATTGGTTTATGGTTGTTTGAAAATTCTGCAATTGCTCGTTGAAGGTAATGCGTTGTCCTCTGTCGTTTAATTTGTTAGTTATTATAATATACACTCATGAAATTTTTACATTGACTTATGATGAAGGGGTGATTGGGACAGGGCGGAGCCTCATATGTTTTTAAGGGGCAATCCCCCTCAAAATTTTTTGATAAATTATAGCTAGATTTAATTTTAGTCACTCCTAAATATTTTTTTAAAGATAAAATATTATTTTAATTTCAACATTTGATCTAAATTTTAAATTAATTTCTAATGTTTTAATTATCTTATTAATGAAGAGAGTGAAATTGATAGTAGTTCTTCAACATGTTAGGCACCTAAATATTATTGTTAGGAAAAATGATAAATAGAAAAAAACTATGAAATCAAAGTATATATAGATTTATGAAAAAATAAAGAATAGTGCTAAATGTTAGGAAGCTATTAGGGAGCCAATAATTAAGTTATCATCCAATATTTATATGAGTTATCATTCAAAATTTATATGAATTATCATTTGTAACTATGTGTTGGCTCCCTATTGATCATAATGTATTGGCTCCCTAGTATTTTTCAAAAAAAAAATAAAGGAGAGAATTTATAATCTTAACTTTAGTTTTTCTTATTATTATTATTTTATTTTTTTATAATGATAATGTTTTATGCAGATGTCAAGGTGAAGAGTTAATTTCCATATTACTTTTTCGATTTTTTTTTCATTTCAAATTTATCGATGAACAACATTGATCTAAATTTTTTGGGACTAAAACAACATTTTTAAAAAAATTTGGAACCAAAATAGTATTATCAAAACGTTAGAGACTAATTTACAATTTAAATTAAATATCAGACTAAAACAATAGTTTAGCTTTTTTTATTGCAAAATTAATTTTTGGCCCTCCCTAAAGTTTAGCTTAGCTCCGCCCTTGGATTGGGAGAGTAAAAATGTATTTAGGTAGCTCTCTAAATTTAAATGCTATTGTTTTCTTTTCTTGTTACATTTTCACAAGTAAATGAAATGATTCATTTTATGTGGAACATAACAATTTTCGAAAATAGCAAAACTAGGTAGCACAAAGATTACCAGATGTCTTCCTGTCTCATCAAGTATCCCACCTGCAACTGAAGCATAGTTTACTCTTTAGATAATATTCCTGCCTTGTATACCAGTAGCTACAAAAGATGGGAAATAAGGATGACCAAGAAATTCACTTGTAAAATTGTTGTATCAGTTCAAAGATATCCTATGATTTTGGTAATATAACAAGACCAGCATGTTACATACCTAATAGATCTACAAGTATTTTTCCATTTGAAAATCTACCGGTTGAACCCCATGATGTATCGATGTCATAAGGCACAAAATTGACTTTTGCAAAAGAGACCAAGTAATTGTTGTTTCTGTTATCTGCTAATGAATCTCCAAATACAAACATAGCTGAAAATGACGATAACGATGATAGTTCTGCAGTAAACACATTGAGTAAACACATTGTTTGCTGACACAAAACACAAAGCAAATTCCAAAACGTAATGCATACCATCAGCAAAGACACCATTTCTTTAGTTTTTTGATTTTCTTGATGCTTTGAAAACTAAATTGAAGCTTATGCTACTTATAAGGAAATAAAGGAACCATTTCTTCTGTTTTTCATATTTATTCTCTGTTCTTCCCATTTTTTCTGCATATATTAGGTATTTTCGGTCATTATCACGCTATCTTCCCTTGGTGTTCACTCTGGGTTCTTAAAGATGCTGAGTTATTATATTCACACTTCAAAAACTCTCTCATCAGCATATAACGTAACAAAAGTTTTTTAATACTTATCAAGCAGATGTCATGTGTATTCTAGAACCATGCACAACCTCTCAATTTAATATTTGATATTTTGAAGTTATATGAACAAAAAATTGATTGGCCATTTTTTAGTACCCTCTTAAATCCAATTCAAGAGCATGTAGGAATGAAATTATATAGAGCCAAAGCAATAATAAAAACCTCGAGCAACACAATCCATTCAGCTAATGGAGATCAATTAAAACTCTTTATATTATCCATCAAAATTAAACTACAATTATATTTAGAACAATTAAACACCCTTATAATTAAAATACTTGATAAATGGATGGATTTGGAGACCAAATAAAAAAGAAAAAAACAGAGCCTGAAGGGCTAATTAACTTAAGCAGAAGAAAGAACCCCTTCTTAGCCATGGTATCTGCAACCTTTTGGATTCACGGATAGATCGATAGATTGAAAAATAGGACATGGAACAAAAAGTTCACTTAAATTGTAGGTTGTGCAATGTCTTAGAACATGCATATTACGTTATTAACTATGTGAATACGGAAGATTTTTCAAGGTATATATGATCCACCTGATTAATTAACTTAAGAAGGAGCCCCTTCTTAGCCATGGTATCTGAATAGGTTCATATTTTACGAAGCATTTCACGTGTTCTTCTGTGCTTCAGTGGTGAATGGAATATCGTACTTCTAAGAATGATTAGGACTAGGTTCTTGGTCTTATTTTTATTAGAAACTAGAAGAATAATTGGAAGAATCATGTACTTAGCCAATCCCAGAACCGACATAGCTTATGCATGAGGTTGTATGTAATAGTGAGTCAATCAACTAGTAGTAATTCTGTTTCTGCTATATTGGCAAGTTAGTTATATAACATAATTTCCTTTCTTGAGTAATAGATTCTGTTTTTCTGTTACATTATTGCTTATATATAATATATATAACTAGCTTCTTTGCTTTGTAGTTTGTAGAGTTAACTCAATGTAGTGATTTTTAATCAGTAAAATACGAAGTTCTTGTCTTTCTTCTGTTCCAAGTTTTCCTTTTCTGCTTCTTCAAGAGAATTTCTGCTTTCTGCTTCCTGCTGCAGAAAGCTTGTTCTACTCTTTTCTTGGCTCTTAATCTTTCCGTTAGTATTGCTTTAGCATAAACATCTGTTGCTAAAGATAAGGATCTGGCTCTAATAATCATGAAACGGGTGCTATTTCAACCTGTCAAAGACTCGTTAAGGAGCCACCTCGTCATCTTTAGCTATGGATATTTCGGACATCAGCATATGAGTTGCGCCCTTTCTAAATTCCCCTCCTATATATGGATGGAGCATTGCGAATCCAAAACAATGAATAGCATCACCCTTTAATAGCCTATTTAAAATAACACAATTTTGAAACTTACTTTGTTTTTTGTTTTATTAAGGAAATATTCTGCATTATTATGAAATTGTCCTTCATTTAATTACTTAATACAAAAATGTATATGTTCCAAATTTCTTCTGAAGATCAGAAAAGCCTATAATAGCAGTAGTTCTAAAAATTAAAAAATTAAAAATTACAAACCCAAAATCAAACTGAAACTCGGTATTTCCTACTTATATATTATAGTTATAGCAACATAAAATTAGAACGAAGTTCGTATACTCAATCTCTTATATATATAAAGCAGCATGAACTTAAACAACGCCAACCAATGAACTATTCCAGTAAGCGTGTATAAGAGAGAAGAAAAACTAATCTAAGTATATTGAAACAGTACTTTTGCTTCGGACAACTTTTCTTACAACGTAACAGAAAAGAGGGAGTACAATAATTAATTAGAAACTCATTCTTTTAATGAAATATTTCAACACACATTTAAAAGTTTCATAACAACAAATCATCAATCCGCTTGAAGAAAACACACTAGTC
Organism: Stylosanthes scabra; assembly: GCA_036250425.1. Classification (NCBI taxonomy): domain Eukaryota; kingdom Viridiplantae; phylum Streptophyta; class Magnoliopsida; order Fabales; family Fabaceae; genus Stylosanthes; species Stylosanthes scabra. The sequence goes on from JASCZI010212003.1 coordinate 16,182, forward strand.
CTTTCATGCTGTGACAACCACTAGTTTTTGATCTTCTGGTTTATTATCAATGATAACTTCTTTGACGTGAGATATTCTGGGCCAATACTCTCCAACTCCTGCCACACATTTTCTAGACAACTTTTGGCAATTGATAATTGCCAAACATTCAAGGTCTGTGAGGCAATTAAAATCATTGGGGAGGGTTTAAATCCTCAAAGTGGAGTTTATGTTCATTGTAGAACACTCCAAACGCCAAACTCCCGCGATCAAATTTAGAAAGTTTAAAGATTCTTAAAACGGAAAAGAATAAAACCAGGAGTGTAGGTCCGGGTTGTCTCTCACGGAAGTCGCAATTAGATTGATCATGAGGAAAGAGATTTTTGGATGCAATAGAGTGAAAATTAGGCCACAAGAATCAAAATTCCAAGTAATGAAATCAAAGCTAATTACCAATTAAAAAGAGCATAACTAGCTAAGGATTGAAATTTAACTAACTAAAACATTGCCTAGGATTGAGAATTGAGGATCATAATCCTTGTCACTACTACTAATTATGGTAATATCCAAAAGCAAACCCAACTAGTCAATCTCTATACATTGAGAAATATCAATTATGCTTAATTTATCCCAATTACAAATCCTAACCAACTCACAAATTAAATTTTGTAAAAGACTAGCGTTAATAAAAACAAGGTTAATTAAACAACTAACCTCAATCATAAGTCCTAATCAATTTACAGATTTAATTAGTAAAAGATTAGCGTTAGTGAAAACAAGATCAATTAACTACTCTCACTTACCCAACAAATAACACAAATTGTCAAAGATTATGTCAAACAGTTGACATGCATTAACAATAATAATCACAAATTGCAACAATAATGAAAACTATCAATACCCATTAGATGAAACATATAATCAAATGTCAAACAAACAAGAATCTAATATAAAACATTAATATCTATTAATTAAAGACAAGCATTCCTCAAGTATTCATCAACTCAAATAACAAAATAAAGAAAACTAACAAGAGACATTAACTAGAAAAGTATACTAGAACAAGAAAATAAAATCAAGAACTAAACTTTAACAATATTAAAACCTAAAACTAGAGAAAAAATGAGTAGAACCCTAAGAATTCTAGAGAGAAACTGAAAATGTGGAAAGAACTCATAAAACAAATCAAAGTCTAATTAATTTTTTTTCACTTCTCAAAAGATCTTACGATCTTAAGAATATGAATTCACATAAATTTTGTGACGTATCCTTATTGTCACAAGCATATGTCTTTTTTAAATTATCCGAAACCCAACTTATTAACATATATAAATTAAGATCGGTTTATGCATACTCTCTAGAATTCCAATAAATCTAACCTAAGCCATCTAAAATATAAAAAAAAAATGAGTGTTGTAATGTTGTGGTATGATGAGTGTTGTATGTGTCTCCCCCTTTATGTCTTCAATTGTGCCTTTAAATAAGTGTATAGAGGGCTAAAAATGTTCCAAAAATGGCCCCAACATAGCCCAAAACATGCATTTCATTAATGAAGAACGTCACAGGGATGTGTACACCTTCAAAGCTTCTATATCACCATTTGTTTTTTTTATGAATTTCTCTACTTTTACATGTTTTTCTCCATCTTTCCAAGTCATTTTTACCTCCTAAACCTTAAATAATTTAAACAAACATGTCAAGACATTGAATGAAATAAAAGTGAAATTAATTTACCAATTTTAAAGGTCTAAAAAGCATATTTTGATGAATTAAGCTTAATTAAGAGAAAATTCACAAATGCATGAGCTCACAAAGATTAAGTGCAATTTAAGTTGATAAATTCACTCTTTTCGACCAAAAGATTCACGCAATATATGAATTTATCAGACATCAACTTTGGACTATCACAAATTCTAAATCTGTTAAAACAAACCAAACATGATAACCATTTAGCCATTCTTAAAGTGAGTGGTTCCGGTCTTGCTTCTGCTCAGAATCTAAAAGCACAGCTTTGGCATATAATAGCTAGCTATACTCTATGTTAGGTGGTGAAGGATTCATTGCTGCTTTAATTTGATTATAATAAACTTATTTGATTTGATACGATAAATTTAGTTTTAGAATCCGGCATGCACCTTTAATGTATTGGTTGTTAATTTAGTCTATCGTTCATTTTGAAGTATAAGAAATGAAGATTGTGACTATACTTTCAGTAATAAATAAATAATACCCTCTGAATTTGTTCCATAATGATTGATAATATAAGAATGTATATGTGATCCATTTGCATTCTATACCAAATTGAATTATGGTTTGTCCGATAGGGATACATATGATATATATAAATAGAGGTAGCTTAGAACATTATTGCTATCTGAGACACATTAACTGGGTAAATATCAGAGGTTGATCCATTGAATGCCTTTAAAGCGAGAATTTTGTCCACAGCTTCTGAGGGATGAAAGGCATCCCAGAACACATATTGGTCTCTATTGCTACATGGTATGGAATATGGTAAGCAGCTTATCATTCCTCGAAACCTTCCAATGCCACAGCATGCTCTATTAGTCGTAACGAAACCTGTAAATGAAAACAAAAAAAAATCATCATGCTAGATGGGAAGAAGAGAGAAAGCTAATTCTCTAATCTCTAATTTCTTACCATAAGCAATTGGGTCTTGTATAATCTGCATGAGAACTGCAAAAGCGTTGCCATAAACAAAAATTGAGGAACCATTGTATTGTGCGTTGAGTTCATCAACTAAGGATTTCAATCTATCATTAAATAAGGTAACCATGGCGTTAACTTCATCCTTGCACGCTCCTGTAGGGAAAAAGCCTCTGGATATTTGATTTGGTATGCATCCAAGTGGTCCAAGTGCAGCTAGTAAGAACTTTCTCAACCCCAAGTCGTGCAGACTCTACAGAATATTAGCACCTTCCAAATGTTAAGATTTTGTTTTCTTGATACGTTAGCAGTAGATAAGAGACATTATTTTGATAGCTTCAGTTATATTTCCTATAATATTCTTGTTTTAGTTTAGACTCACAAAATTTTGAATTAAGTCATTATAATTTAAAAGTTCGTAATTTGGTTCCAATACTAGATAAAATTTTCTAGTTAGCTCCTTATTAGTACTTAACTTTCATAAAAAATGGCATAACCCGAAAATATTTACTTCTAAAATATTTACACTATTCATCCTATATCAATATAAAAACAATTATTCCAAAAATATTTTGTACCTTTTTAACAGAAACAATTAGCAAGGACTCACTTGATTTTTTTTTAAATACTCACACAAATATAAAAATTTAACTAAAACTTTGATAAAACTATAAGCACTAATAAAATAATTGAACATTTTTCTTATAAGAAGATGTATTTTAAAATTTACCAGAATATATGTTTTGTATTGTTTTATGAGTATATCAGCATATGCTGTTGGATCATAGAGGAAGCTCGATGAATATAGTCCTGACAAGAGATAATTGTTTAAGTAGTCATTGCTTCCATGATTCACTAATGCTAACGACTTCGCCAAATACTGACTCAAGTTCATGTCATTCATTGTTGCCTTCAGCTGGTTTATGGTTGTTTGAAAATTCTGCACCTGCTCATTGAAGGTAATGCGTTGTCCCTGTGTTGTTTAATCCGTTAGTTATAACCTAGACATAGAACATACATTCTCATATGAAAGTTTTCGGTTGACACATGATGAGGGGTGATTGGAGAGAAAAAATGTGTTTAGATAGCTCTGGAAATTTAGATGCTATTGTTTTCTTTAATTGTTTCACAAGTAAATTTTACATGAAATGATTCACTTCGAGTAGAACATAATATTTTTGGAAAATAACAAAATTAGTTAGCACAGAGTTTACCAAATATCTCCCTGTCTCATCGAGTATCCCAGCTGCAGCAGAAGCATAATTTACTCCCCCGGTAATGTTTATGCCTTGTTTCTGAGTAGCTACGAAAGAAGGGAGATAAGGATGGCCAAGGAATTCACCTGTAAAACTGTTTTGTCAGTTCAAAAATACTCTATGATTTTGGTAATATAATAAAGAACGGAAGCATGTTACGTACATAGCAGATCTACAAGCATTTTTCCATTTGAAAATCTTCCGGTTGGACCCCATGATGTATCAATGCCATAAGGCACAAAATTAGCTTTCGCAAAAGAGGTAAGATAATTGTTGTTCCCGTTATCCACTAATGAATCCCCAAACACAAACATAGCTGAAAATGGAGACAGCGATGATTGTCTTGCGGTGGACACATCGTTTGCCGAAGCAGAAATCAAAATCAAACTCCAAAACGCAATCCATACTGTTAGCAACGACCCCATTTCTTTAGCTCTTTTAGTTTTCTTGATGCTTTTAAAACTAAATTCAAACTTATGCTATTTATGAGGAAATAAAGGAGAAGTATTTCTTGTGCTTTTCACATTTTTCCCATTGTTCTGCATATATTAGGCATTTTTTTGGTCATTAGCACGCTATCTTATCACCAATTGTGTTCACTTTCGGTCTTAAATGATGCTGATTTGTTGCATTCAGCCATTCACACCTTAAAACTCCCTCACAAGCATGGAAACTAACAAAAATTCATTTGGTAACTCAAGTTTTTTAATGCTTATCAAGCATATGTGATATGTACTCTAAAATCATACACAACTTAGCCTCTCAGTTTAATATTTAATATTTGAAAATGAAAAAAAAAAAAATTTGCTGAGTGAATCACATCTAGCAAAACATTGTTTAATACTATGCATGAAAAACATTTGTCTTAATGATTGCATTTTTTGAGTACGGCCTTAAATGAAATTCAAGAGCATGCAAAAATGATGCAATTGTTCCTATTAAGCTGTACTGCCACGTAAAAAATAAGACAGAGCCAAAATAATGATGAAAATTTCCAGCAACACAATCTATTAAGTGAAAAGAGGTCAACACCACAGAGGTATAGTATGAAAAACATTTGCTTTATATTATTCTATTTAGAATAAATTGATAGGTGACCAAATAAAAATAAAAAAACAGAGGCTCAAGAGCTAAGAATAGAGGTTTCAGTCAGCTTTAAGATTTTTCTTGATGTTATTCACTCAACAAACTTAAGCAGAAGAAAAATCCTCTTTTTTAGTTATGATATCTACAACTTTTTGTCTTCACAGATAAATAGACAATTGAAAAACATTAACCTGACATGAAAAAAATTCACTTGTAAAACATGAAAATCATTTGCTTTATATTATTCTTTTTAGTCATGATATCTGCAACCTTTTTGGCTTCATGAAAAACGTTAAATGAAAAAAAAAAAACGTTAGAAGAAAGAGCTTCTTTCTTAATAGATGAATTGAAAAACGTTAACAGTAGATATAAAAAACAATTCACACATTATCTAGTTATATATTTAACTATATAGAGTTATAGTGGGCAAATCTTCTAATAAATGTCTATAAAAATCAAAACAAGATATACTAATTTCCAATGGATTAATCCTATGAAATATTAAAAAAACCTCATGATTCGATCATTCATTAAACATATGTATATATGGTATATTTTTTATTTGTATTGGTTAAATTGATTTTTGTAATGGAGGTTGTCATAGAACAGGGATATTAAGTGATTAACTATGTTATATAAATATTGTTAAGTACGGAGTATCAGAATATGAATATTAAAAAAAAGTATGAGTACCTAATTATATATATATATATATATATATATATATATATATATATATAATAAGTAAATTTGATAAAAAAATTTTAAATAAATAGTATATTTTAACTAATAAAAGAAAGAGCACATTTCTCTACCATGATATTTGCAGCCTATTTGGCTTCACGGATAAATCGATAGATTAAAAAGCAGGAGACAGAATAAAAAGTTCACGTAAATTACAGGTTGTACAATGCCATAAAAAATGCATATTAAGTGATTAACTATGTTCCATGAATATTTTCAATATAGAATACAAAAATTAAAAATAATATGCGTATCTAATATTATACATACATAATAAGTAAATTTTATCATTTTTTAGAAATCAATAATATATTTTAACTAATAAATATATTGAATTTAATAAATTTTTATAAGTGATTGTGCCGCAGTGAATAGGAATGATTCAGCCAGGTTTAATGGAGAGGAGAGACTCACATGCAATAATAGTTTGATACAGGAAAAAGTAGATTCAGTGAAATGGTGTAGTTTCCAAAAACCACATAAGACTTCAATTAAGTAACATATATTTATGACTTGTATTGTAATATTATCATAAATATAAACAATGCTTCAAATGTGTAACCAAATTCAAATTTTAGTTTTGGCTAGCACGTGAAAAAATAAAACAAAGACTCACCTAGGAGTTAAAAAATGTCAACTAGGCAACTAAGATAGCAAGCTATACTCTATGAATAGGTTGTGAAGGATTCATTGCTGCTTCATAGTTTTACACTAATAAGAGGATTATGATGGTGCATTTAATTTCTTATCTATTTTGCATTTTCTTTTTTATGTATATGTGTTAGTTGTTTCATTCTCTTGGTCATGTGTTCAACATTGTTAAATGCAACTTTGTCCATCATGGTTCATGATTATACAAATCCTCCTGGAGTTCAGAAGTCAAATTAGTCTACAACATAATTATTAATGTAGTCTACAATGTCATGTGTGCAAATCCATGTTCTTTTGTACACATATATATTACTTGAATATCATTTATATAAACCAAGGAAAAAAAATGATCTCATCATTGTACCCTCACATGAAGAATTAAACACAAGGAATCGAAAGAATACCAAATACTAATTAAGACAGTTACTGAGATCATTCCAAGTTCAAGCCTGAGAAAAACAAGTGAGAAAATATATATACGAAAAAATACAAAATCTTAAAATAATAGTATTTTATCTTATAAACAAGTGAGAAAATATATATTTGTACCTAATGGATTAATATATAACATAGATGTCAACTTCATCCACCCACAACACCAAAATTTCCAGAGCATACTAAGAACATAAAAATTCTTCGAACACATGTTGAGTACGTAAATTACCAGAACAAACCAATTTTAATTTCAAAGAACATAAAATCAAACAACTAGCAAAACTATTCAATGTAAAACAAATTGAATTTAACATAAATTTTCAAATTTTAAAAAATATTAAATTAAGAAGAATAATAATTTTTTATGAACATGAAAAAAAATAATATACTTTACTGCAATAGAATTGATGATTTTGGAACTAAGAATATAATTTTGTTTCAATTAAATAAATTGATGTGTAGATTGATAATAGATTATTAGATTGACAGTTTTTGGATTGTACATACAAGGGTTAGAGATCCAAACTAAAGAAAAAAAATTAGAGAATAGATTAAAAATAGATGATCATTAAATATTGAAAAATAAATTGAAATTTAAATTCAAAAAATTTAAATTAAAAAAAAAACAAAGGACCAAATAATAAATAAAATTAAAAAGGATTATATTTCAATATTTAAAAAATTAAAAAAAAATAAAAAATATGTTTTTCTCTTGCAGCACTAAATATTCCAAAGTTACTTCCATCATGGAAGATTTAGCCTAACTTTCTTTATGTGAGATATTTTGGGCCAATACTCCCCAACTCTAGGCACACATTTTCCACAAAATTCTGGAGTATTTTTAATTCTAAACCATTCAAGGGTCGTAAGGCAGTGGAAGTCATTTGGGAGGGACACCAACTTTGGACAACCAGAAATGCGTAACTTATTCAGAAAACTTAGAGATGATAGCCATTTAGGAAACACCTCAAAGTTGGTGAAATTTTTAATTATCAAAGTATATAAAGTGTTTGCAGATGATTGAATCCAAGGAGGTAATGCCACCAACTGCGGTAAAGATTCAAAACGGAGATATTTCAACCTCATGCTGGAGCCTTGTGTGTCATGGTCAAATTCCTCTGGAAATTCCAACTTGTCACAGCCAGTAATGAGCATAGAAACTTCAAGCTGCTACATGTTTTAATAGACAATTCCTTAAGAGTGGAAAATTGTATCCCAACAAACAAAGACACCGTGTTATGGCAAAACAAGATATAGTCTTTGAAGAGAATCAATGTTAGCAATCTCCTTCTCAGGCAATGCATTCTGCTTTGTAGTTATCTCCAAATATCGAAGGCTGATTAACTTTTCTATACCTTTTGGCAATTCTTCAAGCTCAGTACATGCACCAAGAATGAAAGTTTGCAAGCACTGGAGCATGCATATAGAATTAGGCAATCCCTTCACTTTTTTATTATTTTGAAGATTAAGATATCTTAAATGCTTCAACTTTTGGATACATTTGCAGGTATTTATGCCTTGAAACCCATGAATTCAGCAAAGCATCGTCTACCCCAATTCCGTTAACAGGAAACAACAGAGTTCTTAAAGTTGCTGATTTGGGGATAAGAGATGTACCATGGATGTGGCTAGCTAGATTCTAGAAAAGACAGATGTTGAACATTCTCAGATATATTTTGGACTTTGGAGTTGACATATTGGTACTCAACTCTTGCAACATAAACGGCAAGATCATGCACTAAATCATGTATACCGGTGCCAAAGTCACTAAAATCCTGAAGAAAAGATCTTGACATTAATTCAAGCAAAAACTGATTGGCAACATCTTCTAAAGTTCTGTTTTCTTTTGATGACGATGGAATGAGACCTACTGCTCCCCAAAGAGAGGACAAAATTGAACTCTTGAAATTACAATCCTTCCGAAAATACGATGACATTTTATCGTAGCTTAGTTTTAAAAGCCCATTTAACAAATATAGACAAGGAATTTTCTAGAGAAAGACCTTCCAAATTGAGATAACTAGATAAGGCACAGAGCCCATCATGGAAGCAATAGTGGAACTACGTGTAGTCACCAATATTTTACTTTCATTAGAACCCATTGTTTCTATCAAATCTCTTAACTCAAGCCATCTAACACGATCCTCGTTCCAATTCCAATGATTGGGATCAGAGATATGTTTCTTGTTGTCATCATCATCACTAGGATTTTTCTGCAACAAAAGCTTTATGATCTTTTCTTTATCTTGTTCCCTCCCTATGACATCTGACTCAACAACATGGGAATAAGTAATTTCCCTCCTATGAACAACTCTCCTATCAACATCTATTCTCTCAAGCCCAAACTTATCTCCTTCGGCCGCGACCCTATCCAATCTTTTCTTGATTTCTCTGATTTTTTGAGCCATCTTATGAGGAAACACAAGCGGATTAGAACTAGAGAAGAAGCGACCTACCTTGTCTTTGGTGGTACCATGGGATTTGAGTACTTGCTTGCGTAGTCTCTCGCACTCAAGTTCATCAAGCATGATCTCGGCATCGGAGAAAACACGTTTTATCTGCCTTAACCATTCTCGCAGGGCGATGGATTTCAAGGAAAATTTCTTGATGTCAAATTCATCAGAAACACAAATCCACATTTTCAGTGGAAAACATACTTTGTTATCCTCTGATCATTGTACATAAATTTAGCAAGTGTAGTCTTCCCCATACCTCCAATTCCAACTATTGGGAGATATGCTTGATCTGCTACAACCATTCTTCTGCTAAGCATCTAACAGCACAGCTTTGACATATGATAGCTAGCTTAGCTATACTCTATGTATAGGTGGTGAAGGATTCATTGCTGCTTTATCGTTTTGCACTGATAAGAGGATCATGAGTATTTGATTACCATAAACTTATTTGATTTGATACGATAAATTTTGTTTTTGAGATTAAATTAATATCACAAACATCACGAAAAACTATGCTGATCCCACATGCACCTTTAATGCATTGGTTGTTAATTTAGTCTATCGTTCATTATGAAGCATAAGAAATGAAGATTGTGACCATACTTTCAGTAATTCATAAATAATACCCTCTGAATTTATTCGATAATTATTGATAATATAAGAAGGTATGTGATCCATTTCCATTTTATACTAAATGGAGTTATGGGGGATAATATAGGTAACTTAGGATATTATTGCCATCTGAGACACATTAACTGGATAAACATCAGAGGTTGATCCTCTGAATGCCTTTAAAGCAAAAATTCTGTCCACAACTTATGAGGGATGAAAGGCATCCCAGAACACATATTGGTCTCTATTGCTACATGGTATAAAATATGGTAAGCAAATTATCGTTCCTCGATACCTTCCAATGCCACAGCATGCTCTATTAGTCGTAACGAAACCTGTAAATGAAAAAAGAAAAAAAATTATCTTGCTATGACAATAATGGACAAAAAAAATTCTAAAATCCAAATTTAACGGGTTTTTTACTGATTTGATTTTTAATTCCGGATCAATAGTGTCGAACTGATTGGTTCGATCTGATTCTCCGATAGACAGGGACTCGGGGAGAAGAGAGAGCTAATTCTCTAATTTCTTACCATAAGCAATTGGATCTTGTATAATCTGCACGAGAGCTGCAAAAGTGTTTCCATAAACAAAAATTGAGGAATCATTGTATTGTGTGTTCAGTTCATCAACCAAGCATTTCAATCTATCATTAAACAAGATAACCATTGCGTTAACTTCATCTTTGCACGCTCCGGTAGGGAATAGGCCTCCGGATATTTGATTTGGTATGCATCCAAGTGGTCCAACTGCAGCGAGCAAGAACTTTCTCAACCCCAAATCATGCAGACTCTGCAGAATATTAGAACCTTCCAAATGTTAATATTTTGTTTTCTTGATACATTAGCAGTAGATAAGACATTATTTTGATAGCTTCAGTTATATTTTCCATAACATTTTTGTTTTAGTTTAGACAGTATAATTTAACTAACTTTTCAATTAAGCCATTATAATTTAGTTCTAATATTAGATAAAATTTTCTAATTAGCTCTTTATTAGTATTTAACTTTCATAAAAAAAAGCATAATCATGAAATATTCACTTCTAAAATATTTACACAATTCATCCTACATCAATATAAAAACAAATATTTTCCAAAAATATTTTGTACCTTTTTAACAGAAATGATTAGGAAGTACTTACTTGAATTTTCTTTTTATATAAAAAAATACTCATACAAATATAAGAATTTAATTGAAACTTTGATAAAACTATAAGCCCTATCAAGATAATTTAACAATTTTCTTACCGGAAGATGCATTCTAAAATTTACCAGAATTTGAGTTTTGTATTGTTTTATGAGTATATCAGCATATGTTGTTGAGTTGTACAGGAAGCTCGATAAATATAGTCTTGACAAGAGATAGTTGTTTAAGTAGTCATTGCTTCCATGATTCACTAATACCAACGACTTCAGCAAATTCATGTCATCCATTGTTGCCTTCCGCTGGTTTATGGTTGTTTGAAAATTTTGCACCTGCTCGTTAAAGGTAATGCGTTGTCCCTGTGTAGTTTAATCCGTTAGTTATAATTTAGACATGGAATATACACTCTCATATGAAATTTTTACGTTGACACATGATGAGCGGGGTGATTGGGAGAGAAAAAATGTGTTTAGATAGCTCCGAAATTTAGATGCTATTGTTTTTTTTTTCCTTGTTACCTTTTCACAAGTAAATTTTACATGAAATGATTCACTTCATGTGGAACATAATATTTTTAGAAAAATAATAAAATTAGTTAGCACAAAGGTTATCAGATGTCTTCCTGTCTCATCAAGTATCCCAACTGCAGCCGAAGCATAGTTTACTCTCGAGGTAATGTTTATGTCTTGTGTCTGAGTAGCAGCAAAAGATGGGAGATAAGGATGACCAATGAATTCACCTGTAAAATTGTTTCGTTAGTTCAAAGATACTTTTATGATTTTGGTAATATAACAAAGACCGGGAAGCATGTTACTTACCTAGCAGATCTACAAGCATTTTTTCATTTGAAAATCTACCTGTTGGATCCCATGATGTATCAATACCATAAGGCACAAAATTGGCTTTTGTAGAAGAGATAAGTCAATTGTTGTTCACGTTATCCACTAATGAATCTCTAAACACAAACATAGCTGAAAATGGGCGGCAACGATAATAGTCCTGCAGTAGATATATCGTTTGCCGACACAGAAATAAAAAACAGACTGCATATAGTTTGCAACGACATCATTTTTTTTTTAGCTCTTTTGTTTTTTTTATGATTTGAAAACTAAATCGAAGCTTGTGCTACTTATAAGGAAATAAATGAGAGCTATTTCATGTGCTTTTCATTTTTTTTTGGTTATCTTATCACCAATGGTGTTCACTTTGGAGTCTTAATGATGCCAAGTTGTTGTATTCACACCTTAAAAACTCCCTCACCAACATGGAAAGTAACAAAAGTTTATTTGGTAACTCAAGTTTTTTTAATGCTTATCAAGCATATGTGACGTGTACTCTAAAACCATGCACAACATCTCAGTTTAATATTTAATATTTTGAAGCTATATGAAAAAAAAAAAAAAATTGACTGCATTTTTTGAGTAAATCTTAAATGAAATTTAAGAGTATGCAGAAATCATAACTGTTTCTATCATGACATTTTAAAACATGCAAAATTACGCAAGTGTTTCTATTAAACTCCATTGCCACGTATAAAATTGGACAGAACCAAAATAATAATGAGAACCTCTAACAATAAAATTGGTAGGTGACCAAATAAAAACAGGACACTAAATCGATGGATTGAAAAACAGGACACTAACAAAAAATTCACATGCAAATTGCAAGTTGTAAAATGTTATAGAACATGTATATATTAAGTTATTAACTATGTTAAATGAATAGTTGAATACTGGCAGGTACGGATACTAATATTATATATATAAAAAAACTCGGCAATTAATACATTATGAGTAATAAGGAGTCAACACATAGTTATAGATGATAACTCATATAAACTTTGAATGATAACTTAATTTTGGACATATGAGTTACGGATCATATAAATTTTGAATGATAATTTAATTATTGGCTCCCTAACGTTCGTTCTGTAGCATATATATATATATATAAGAATTTTATTTGCACACCAAAATCAGCCATGTATTTTGTATTTCAATGTGTATACACTAGTAGCTGATTTGGTAGCTGATTTTAGTGTACACCTAGCATAACTCATATATATATATATATAGTATATACATAAGTAAATTTTATAATTTATTAGAGATAAATAGTATATTTTAACTAATAAATATTAAATATGTTGAATTTAATAAATTTTCATTTATAAATAAACATTTAAATAATTAATATAACATATTAAATTACATCTTTACATAATTTTGAAATATAAAAGAATTAAAATAAATAAAATTGACTCAAGATAATATTTTAAATTAAATTTAAAAAATATATATTTTGTCGTATCAAAACCTTTTCATCCATACTCGTACGTACCCACGAGGACATAGTTTTCGCGTATTCTCACGTACTAGTACTCGGTATTTATCCCATATGGGTATTTTAAAAAAAATGTATCTTGTTAGAAACAAGAGAGTAATCTGAAGAGAATATACTATATGTATTATGAATGCTGAAATATACAATATACAAAGGTATATATAGGTGCTAAAAGAATCAAAGTAATAAAGATACAATATCACAAATTATGCTAATTGATTCTAATTAATCCTAATTTACTCCTAATTATACTCTAACATAAATATAGAATATGCTAACTGATCCTAATAATTCTATTTCCAAAATATACTCTAACGTCCTCCCTCAAACTCAAGTGGGAGCTAAAGATACCATCTTGAGTTTGGATACTAGAGTTCGAAAACGAGTAGGATGATGAGCCTTCGTAAAGAGATCAGCAGTTTGATCCAGGGTTCCAACAGCTATAAGACGAACAGCATCAATAAGGAGACGCTGCCGGACAAAGTGGCAATCAATCTCAATATGTTTGGTGCGTTCGTGAAAAACATCATTATGGGCGATCTGAATAGCATTACGGTTGTCACAAAAAATATCAGTCGGGGAAAATTGAGGAACACTCAAGTATTTAAGAAGCCAACGAATCGAGATAACCTCGACAGTTGTGTCAGCGAGAGCACGATATTCAGCTTCAGTACTTGATCGCACAGTGAATGTTTGCTTCTTGGCCCGCCAGGAGATGAGAAAATCACCAAGAAACAAACAATAACCAGTAGTAGAACGACGATCAGTATGATCACCAGCCCAATCGGCATCAGAGTATGCCTGAAGGACTAAAGAGGAATGTGCAGAAAAATGAAGGCCTTGAAACAGAGTTCCTTTGATATAGCGAAGAATGCGAAGAACTGCCGCATAGTGAGTAGTACGAGGAGCCGACAAGAACTGGCTAAGAACATGAACTGGATAGGCGATGTCTGGTCGAGTAACAGTTAAGTAGACAAGACTGCCAACTAACTGTCGATAAAGAGTAGGATTATCCAAAACAGTGCCATCCATAGGAGTAAACCGAAAATTGGTCTCAAGGGGAGTAGACTCAGTGCGACTATCTGTAATTCCGGCTCGAGCAAGAAGATCCGAAGCATACTTAGCTTGAGAGAGATAGATCCCATCATCTGTGGATATGACTTCAAGCCCAAGAAAATAACTGAGAGAACCAAGATCTTTCATTTCAAAGGTGTCATGAAGTGATGCTTTAAGATCAGAAATACCATCAACATCATCTCCCGATGATTCCAGACCGGACGATGCTCCTGTTCCTGCTGTCATGCCTCCCTCCTCCACACGTTCTACTAGGGTAAGAAATCCACCTCCTTATCTTCTTCATTATCATTGCTTTTCTACTATTCTTAATCACCATGAACCTAAGTCTTTTCGAGAAGCCTCTACAAATCCAAATTGGCAGCAAGCAATGCAGGAAGAAATTCAGGCGCTTGACAAAGCACGCACTTGGGACTTGGTTGATCCTCCTTCTGATCAAGAAGTTGTGGGTAGTAGATGGGTATAAAAGATCAAGACTCGCTCTGATGGTTCTATTGATCGATATAAGGCACGATTGGTTGCTCAAGGATGCACGCGGGAGTATGGTATTGATTATGAAGAGACCTTTGCTCCTGTTGCTCGTCTCACATCTGTTCGAGCTCTACTCGCCATTGCTGCGGTTAAAAAATGGTTTATCAGTCAGATGGATGTGAAGAATGCTTTTCTTAATGGGGATTTGAAGAAGAAGGTCTATATGAATCGGGTGGGTCGGGCCGGACCGGGTGGGTCAGATCGGGTCGGGTCGAACCGGGTCTTGGCAGCGGATCGGGTGGGTTGCATTATGGGTCGGTCAGGTCGCGGTGGGATCCTTGAAGCTGCGACACGTGGCAAGATCTGGACCGTGGATAGCGTACACAGATCCAAAGGCAGAGAAGGCTTCTGGAGAGGGAGACCAGGATCCTGAAGTGGGGACACGTGGCACAATCTGGGCCGTGGACAGCAAAAACAGATCTAACGGTATCTGTGGCTTCTGAAGAGAAAAAGGAAGATGCTGGCAGCGGACCTTCAAGCGGCGCATGATGGCGCGTGAGAAGGCTTTTGGTGGCGTGGCTGGGCTTGTTGGACTCGTGACGGCGAGACGATGGCGGTGACGAACCAAAATGTCGGGAGAGGGCCGAAAAACGAGCGCAAAGAGAGGTGTCTGAAGGAGAATGATGAGAAACTAATGAACCATGAAAAAAAAAATAACCTATACTCTTGATACCATGTTAGAAATAAGAGAGTAATTGAAGAGAATGTACTATATGTATTCTGAATGCTGAAATATACAATGTACAAGGATATTTATAGGTGCTAAAAGAATCAAAGTAATAAAGGTACAATATCACAAATTATGCTAACTGATTCTAATTGATCCTAATTTACTCCTAATTATACTCTAACATAAATATAGAATATGCTAACTCATCATAATAATTCTATTTCCAAAATATACTCTAACATATTTGAACAATAGATGTTATTAACCATAGCATTATGTGACTATTATGCATATGACTATTATAGCATTTGTAGGTAGTTAACTAATGTAATTAGACTAATCAAAGTTAGAAAGTATAGTTAGAAGTTAGTCATCAGTGTGTGAGCAATTTAGTTCATCTTGGATAATTTTTTCCCAGTGAGTATTGGTAACTTTCTCATCATATTACTGGAGATAGCTAAGGCAAATGATATGTGACTATGAGTTGAAATATGAAACAATTGTGTTAGTTTCTTCATCGAAAATATGAAACAACTTCTAACATCAAACACACATAAGGATGTGATATCCTTCCAAACGATATAAATAATTTAAATTAATAATCATTTATCAAAGCTTCAAAAAATATTTATATAATAATATAGCCAGGTAATAGAATAATTAAATCTTTCAAACTTGACTCATTGAAATTCAATAGAAAAGATAGATTATAAAAAATATAGAAAATAAATTTGAGTCTTATATTTCCTCATTTTTTCTATTTTTTCCCTCTATTTTCCATGCACTATAATGTTTGCGAATGACAATTTGACTTGTTCCGAGCTGGCTCAACCTATCCCAAACAGATTTTGGAAAATTTTTCTACTGTTGACTGTATATGCAATGAGTCTGAATTATACCTATTTAGTTTGAATTGTCTCGCCCTACCTATATGTAATAGATATTATTTAACTTAATTTTTTTGTAAAGTTATATATGATTTGATGGTTATTTTAGTAATTTAAAAAATTTTAAATGCTATAATTAAGATTTCTCATTTCTTAATTTTAATTAATCATATTATAAATATTATTAATAATTTTATTTTAATTTATTTATTTTCATGTTATGAAATAATATATGAATGTTCAAAACGGATATTCGACCTACCCAATGGCAGCCATCCCTAATAATGCCAGGATAATTTCTACCAACATAATTTCTACCAATGGTTTGTATTTATCTTCAAGATATAATCAATAAAAGATGGTTAAATTAATTCATAGATCTCTATAATTTTATAATTTTTAATTAGATCTTTAAATTTTTTTCATTTAATTAGGTCCTTATATTATTTTAAAATTTGTAATTAGATCCCTGTCATGATGAAAACGTTGGAATGTTTTTTGTGACAAAACGTTAGAATTAACTAAAGATTTTATCTCTAAATTGAAGATATCACAAAAATTAATGACTAACTCGCTAAATATAACATTTATCTAAATTTTAGAATGATAAAATAAATATTTTTCGTCTACTTTAACATACTTTAAACTACTTAAAGATATATGACTTTAATTCATGCAAGTTGAGAATATTTTCAAATAATGTTGATGAAAAAGATAAATAAAAAATATATTAAAAAAGCTATGGCCCCATAAAATTTGGTGACCAATAAACCAATATCTCTTTTTCTTCTCTTTCACTTTCCTTTCCACGGTTCCACCTCTCTATGCAATTCAAACTTCACCCATCTCTACTATCAACACCCGTGCCATTCATTTTCTTCTTCTTCCCTCTTTCGCAACTTCTTTGTTTTTTTCTCTATTCATCCATAATTTCTTCTTCTTCTTTTCATAACAAGGAAGCTTCTCACTTTCCTTCAATAACGGATTTGTGCCACATCCAGCTATAAAGTCTCTTCTTTTTCTTCTTTTTCGTCGTCGGCAGCGAGATTTGGCTTTCTCGCCATTGCGGAGGCACTATCCTCAACGCCCAACATCTCTTCTTCTTCCTTATCTTTGTACGGTTGTTGATGTCGTTGTTGTGGTGCTGCAGTAGGTGGTGGTGGTGGTCTCATCTTTGCGCAGTTGTGTTGTCGTCGTTGTGGTGCTGTAGTAGCTAGAAGGTGGTGGTGGTGGTGGTAGTGATGAGAGTGGGTAGATGAGTTTTTTATGGTAATGCATATTCTGTTTGGATGACAAATTTTTTTAGTTTTGGATGATAACTATTAGTTTCGGATAATATTTTTTTTATTTTGAATGATAACCTCTAATTGGACTTGTTGACTCCATAATGGCCCCCTAATGTTGGTTCCGTAGCACTGTTGAAAATATATTGAGGTGAGTATAACCCTTACATAAAGTGTGCAAGGTACAAGAATAATAGAAAATTAACATTTTATAAAAATTTTTTTGTTGGGTTTGGTTGAAAATAATGTGTATAAGAAGTCTTACATTGCTTGATGTAAGAAGTGTGGGTGGGCATTTATGTTATAAATAGAGGCTTAAGTTGAGAGCTTCAAGTGCACCAAATCAATACACATTGTATGACTTTTAAATTCCTTTTTACACTTTAGAGTTCTTCTCTTGTAAGATTGTGGGGGATGTAGTCATTGAGAGTGTAGAGAAGGGCTTGGTGCCGGAGTAGAAAATATTGAAGGGTGTAATACTTTACATAATATTTTTTGGTTGTCGTTTGGAAATGGCCTGATTTTTCCCTATTTTTGGGTTCCACGTTAATTTTCTTATGTTCTGACTGTGTTATTGTTCTTTCCTAGTTCTCTGTTTTAATTCTTCATGGGGTATGGTCACGATGCCCAACATCTTTTAACATTTATTGTTAATAGGACCTAATTACAAATTTGAAAATAATATAAGGACTCAATTAAAAGGAAAAAAATACAAAGACCTAATTAAAAATTTGGTGAAATTATAAGGACTAGTAGAGTAATTAAATCATAAAAGATTACTGCATTTTATTTTTAACCATAATATTAATCCATTTTGTTGACAAATCATACAGTGGCAATTAGGAGTGTTCACGGGTCGGGTTGGTTCGGATTTGAGGATAAATGAGAACCGAACCAATTAAATTGTAGTTGGATCGGTTTGGTTCGGTTTTGCCAATTTTTTTTGTTTGGACCCGAACCAAACCAACCCGGTTAAACACGGGTTGGTTTAGTTCGGGTAGTCGGGTACTTGATGAATAGACAATTTAGAAAAAACATTAAAAAATTACAAAAAAGACCTGTAAACCAGAATTTTTTTTTTTACAATAATCCCATTACTAACCAACTAAAATCAGGACATAATCCAACAATGCAATAAATAACAAACTAAATTCAATCCATCACAATTATAGCTTGTTGTTGAGCTTGGAGTTGAACTTGAATTTGGTGTACTTCACACAATAGTATTATCATTGAAGAGATTCCTCCTCATTTTGAGAGCCTAAAAAATACAGAAAAAGAATGATTATTATAAATTCAAATAATCAAAGAGCATGTCCTAATTCAAAAAATAAAAGTTACGACAAACCATTTAATCATTTAAATTACAGAATGATTATTATAAATTATTGCAATTTTTATTGTGAGCCTGTAAACCATTTAATCTCAATTTTCTTAAATTTATGACATCAAGAATAACATTGTTGTTTTCAGAAAAAATGTGACTGTTTCCCAATTGAATTGTTTTCAGAAAAAAGACACAAAATACTGAAATGAATTGAAGGCAAAAGTAGCAACCAAAATGACATAGACCTGAAAATTTCATATTTCAAACAATTTACAAATTGAAACTGCAAGATGATAGATTAAAAAATAAAAACAAACTCACTAACTTTGATTGACGGAGAAGTCAACTCACTTCCAAAAGAGGCGAAGAGCAACAGCAAGCAGCAGTGCAGCATAGAACTTCAGAGATGCTGAGACGACGCAGTGACAGAGGAAGCAAGGAGGGCTGACGAGTGACGAAGAAGCACTGACGGTGATGGAGGGCGCAGGGAAGGGGAAAGCCGATGACGCTGGATGCTGTAAACCATGTTACAATATGCATGCAAGGTTTTTATGATTAGGTTTTGATGAATGACAACCATTGTGGAGTTGATAAACAACCACCAAAAGTTTGAGGATTCACTTGAAAGCAAACAACAACAACGACGAGAAAACGAAGTCCGCAAGATTGAAGACCTTTTAGAGTCTAGGACTTAGGTAAAAATTCTTGTCAAGAACTAAAGTTTATTATCTCTCTCTCACACATACAAGAAAATGTTTTTTAAAGAAAAGGTTTTACGAAAACTATAGCCGTAAAAGTTTTATAACTTGTTAGCTGTTTTAAAGCTTAGTGCATGCTGTCAAACTTGACCTTTGTGCACCAAAGTGATGATAACTTGAGCTACAGAGGTCCAAACGATGTGGTTCTTGTTGCGTTAGAAAGCTAACGTCCGGAGCTTCAGATTGATATATATATGTTTTTTGTGAACGGTAAAAATACGTTTTTACGGCCAGTAAAAAGTAAAAATACGTTTTTTTTATGGCAGTAAATAGTAAATTACTATTCCCACGGCTATTGAACAGTAAATTACTGTTCCCACGGCTAGTGAACAGTAAATTACTGTTCCAACGGCTAGTGAACAGTGAA
>JASCZI010212004.1:0-19078 GCA_036250425.1 Stylosanthes scabra
ATAAAAAATTTAGACGGATGTTACCTCAAACGAAGAAGAAAGCAGAAAACGAGAGAGCAGGAGCAAGAACTAAGAACGACACTCATGTGTTCTTCTGGGCTAAGATAAACTCAGTCTAGTTTTTATTTGTTGTTGCAAAGAATCCGCCACTGACGCTTTCACTTTTAATATTTTTATTTCATTTAATATAATCCGTCACACACGCATTGCTTGTCACGTTTTTTAAAAGTACCACTTCCAAACAATGCGTCACACACGCATTCTGTGTATTTTTTTCAAGATTTTTTTTTCAATGCGTTAGTGACGCATTCTTTGTTATTTTTTTAAAAAAATTGAATTAAAGGGCATGCATCTTTAACGGATTGCTATGCCATATATTATTGTTGAACATCCCATATTGATTGAAATCACTAAAAAAGCATCATTTCTTTATATTTCACACATACAAAGGCAATATTTAAAAAATGCAGCCTCTAAACTAATATATTTAATGCATGACTAAGAACTACCATTTGATGCAATCTGCTTTATTATGTTTCTCTTGATCAAATCCCTCCCACCCAAACTAAATTACAGAATTGTGAAATTATTGCATATAATGTTAATAGTCGAAAGGACATAAGTATTAAGTATGTTATGAAATCGAACCTATTGTCGAAGCTATAGTAGAACTAAAGCTATATAAAAGAGAGAATATAAGGAAATGAAGAGAGAGAATTATACAGAGCAAGTATTAGAAATTCTTATTGATTTATGGATATGAAAAACTTATGAAATCATAGCCCTATTTATAGTAAAAGATTTACTATTACATGAAAATGAATGAACGGCTATGATTCATTTACTATACAACATAGTAACTTGATTAGGAATGGACGGCCATGATTTATTGGGTTACTATGCGGTATAGTGCCGCATAGTGATTAGCGGCAGCAGCCCCAATCATTCATTCATAACACTCCCCCTTGGACATCCATTACGGATATACCTCATTAAAAACCTTGCACTGAAAACCCCTGTGGGAAAAAACCTGACTGAGGGAAAAAGAGTACGATATCCTGTATGATGAGTCCTGCCTCGTTAAAAACCTTGTCCGGAAAACCTCGTGGAATAAAAACCAGATCAAGGAAAAAAGAGTACAGTCTCCCCCTATTGGTAACATCATTTAAAATCTCGCAATCGTCGTATGCCGATTTTGTATACCAACTTTTCAAATGTGGATCTCGGGAGTGCTTTTGTGAATAAGTCCGCCAGATTATCACTTGAGCAGATTTGTTGTACATCAATCGACCCTTGATTTTGAAGGTCATGAGTGAAAAAGAACTTGGGAGAAATATGCTTCGTTCTATCACCCTTAATGTATCCATTCTTGAGCTGAGCAATGCATGTCGTGTTATCTTCATACAGGGTTGTTTGAGCTATCTTCACATCAGACAACCCGCATGATGATTGAATATAACCAATCAAGTTTCTCATCCGAAAACATTCACGACTTGCTTCCTGTATGGCTAGTATCTCGGCATGATTTGAAGAAGTCGCAGCTATAATTTGCTTCGTAGATCTCCAAGATATGGTCGTGTCACCAAATTTAAACACGTACCCTCTTTGAGATCTACCTTTATGGGGATTAGATAGATATCCTGCATCTGCATAACCCACCAACTGTGGTTTGGATTCATTTACATAAAATAATCCCATATCAACCGTTCCACGAAGATACCTAAATATTTGCTTAATCCCAGTCCAATGTCTTTTGGTTGGAGAGGAACTATATCTTGCCAATAAATTTACGGCGAATGCTATATCGGGTCGTGTATTATTAGCAAGATACATTAATGCTCCTATGGCACTGAGATATGGTACTTCAGGACCAAGTGCTTCTTCATTTTCTTCTTTTGGTCGGAACGGGTCCTTCTTCACATCTAATGATCTGACAATCATTGAGGTACTTACTGGATGTGATTCATTCATGTAAAATCTTTTGAGGATTTTCTCTGCGTAAGTCTTTTGATGGATAAGTATCCCATCCTTCATATGCTCGATCTGCAGGCCGAAACAAAACTTAGTCTTTCCAAGATCTTTCATTTCAAATTCTTCTTTCAGAATATCAACGATCTTGGGGATCTTTTCCGGAGATCCGATGATATTTAAATCATCAACATACACAGCAATTATAATGAATTTTGATCTAGATTTCTTTATGAAAACACATGGGCAAATGTTATCATTTTTAAACCCCTTTTTCATCAAATATTCTGTAAGACGGTTGTACCACATCCGTCCAGATTGTTTAGACCATATAATGATCTTTGCAATTTAACTGAGAATAAACCTTGAGAATTCTTCTTGGATGCCTCAGATATCTTTAATCCTTCAGGGACTTTCATATAGATATCTCGATCTAATGACCCATATAGATAGGCAGTGACCACATCCATTAGATGCATATTTAGCTTATGATTTGCAGATAAGCCAATCAAATATCTCAAGGTAATTGCATCTACTACAGGAGAACATGTCTCCTCATAGTCTATGCTAGGTCTTTGTGAGAAACCTTGCACTACAAGTCGAGCTTTATAGCATACAATTTCATTGTTCTCATTTCGTTTCCTCACGAATACCTATTTGTACCCAATAGGTTTTACACTTTCAGGTGTTTGGACTACAGGTCCAAAGACTTCACGTTTTGCCAGTGAGTCTAACTCATTTTTCATAGCATCTTTCCATTTCAGCCAATCATCCCTTCATCGACATTCTTCGATGCTTTTGGGTTCAGGATCCTCATGCATAACATTTAGCGCTATATTATATGCAAATACATTGTCGACAGTTATTTCTTTTCGGTTCAATCTTTCTCCCGTAAAGACATAGTTTATTGAGATCTCATCATTTTGACAATTTTCAGGTACCTGAACATCTTTTGATGTTTCAATTTTGTCATGGCTTTGGACAACTCCAGGTGTTCCAACTATGTCTTTATCTTCTTCAACAGGAAGAGTATTTGCCTCTTTACCATCATTTGCCCTTCTTCTTTTACGGGGATTTTTATCTTTTGAACCAATCGGTCTACCACGCTTTTGAGACGTGTTTGCATTATTGACCGTCTGTCCAACAAGGACATCTATTCGTATTGGGGCATTTTCAGCTGGAATATAGGATTTGGTTATCCTCTTTGTATCGGAAAATGCATCAGGCAATTCATTTGCAATTTTCTGCAAATGTATAATCTTTTGAACTTCCAGTTCACATTGCCTTGATCGAGGATCCAAATGTATCAATGATGATGCATTCCAATTTAGCTCTTTTACCAGCTGTTTATTGTCTCCCCCTAATGTTGGAAACATTGTCTAATTAAAGTGACAATCTGAAAATCGAGCTTTAAATACATCTCCTGTTTGTATCTCAAGATACTTTACTATCGAAGGAGAATCATATCCAACATAAATCCCCAATTTTCTTTGGGGTCCCATTTTGGTGCGATTTGGTGGAGCAATTGGGACATAAATCGCACATCCAAATATTCTTAAATTGGATATATTTGGCTGTTGGCCAAAAGCCAATTGCATGGGAGAGAATCGATGGTAACTTGTTGGCCTTAGACGAACAAGTGCTGCTGCATGCAAGATGGCATGCCCCCAAGTAGAGATTGGGAGTTTGGTTCTCATAAGTAAGGGTCTAGCAATCAACTGGAGACGTTTGATAAGTGATTCAGCTAGCCCATTTTGTGTATGAACATAAGCCACTGGATGTTCAACACTTATACCTGTGGCCATACAATAGGCATCAAATGCTTGGGAAGTAAATTCACCAGCATTATCAAGACGAATTGTTTTGATTGGATTTTCTGGAAATTGTGCTCTTAGCCTTATTACTTGCGCAAGTAATCTCGCAAATGCCAGGTTACGAGATGATAATAAGCACACATGAGACCATCTAGAAGATGCGTCTATCAGAACCATAAAATATCTAAAAGATCCACATGGTGGATGAATTGGTCCACATATATCACCTTGAATTCGTTCCAAGAATTCAGGAGACTCAAATCCAATCTTTACTGGTGATGGCCTTGTAATTAATTTTCCCTGAGAACATGCAGCACGACATAACTCACTAGATTGAAGAATCTTCTGGTTCTTCAATGAAAGTCCTTGTGAGTTTTCAATGATTCTTCGCATCATTGTTGCTCCAGGATGACCTAATCGGTCATGCCAAATGATAAAATCATTTGGGTTAGTAAACGTCTGGTTTACTATAGCATGTGATTCATATGCACTAATATGAGTATAATATATACCAGAAGAAAGCATAGGTAATTTTTCCAATATTGCTTTCTTATTTGAATCATATCTGGTAATACAAAGGTACTCATTATTATCCTCATTCATGGTCTCAATATGATATCCATTCTTACGGATATCTTTAAAACTTATCAAGTTTCTTTGAGACTTTGTAGATAATAATGCATTAACTATGATCAGTTTTGTTCCTTCAGGAAACAAAATAATAGCTCTTCCGGTGCCTTCAATCACATTGCCTGGCCCAATAATGGTATTAACACATTCTTCTTTTGATATAAGATAAGTAAAATAAATTTTAATTTTGAGAATGGTATGTGAACTTCCACTATCCGCAAGGCAAAATAAATACAATTTATGACAAATTCAATTTCTATTTTAAATTATCTTTCTTTCAATTGTAAGTCTTTCCCTTTGATCATTAATTATTTCATAGTATGAGTTTGTGATATATATGTAAAACATTATATACAAGAACAAAGAAGAAAAAGGACAAGAAGATATATCTCTTAACTCGAGTTTTAACAGTTTTAATTCTATTTATACTTTCAGTCCAAAACCTTTATTTAATTATATTTTAATATCTAGACTTTTCAAAGTTTTCATCATTGTCTTAAATACATATAGAGTATTACACTCAAAAAACATTAGTATCATACAAATATTTTCTTGAACTCAAATATGTTACATATTTATTTCAAATAAAATACAATACATACATCACTTGACATAATTAAAACTTAAACATATAAAATTTAACATAAAAAGCTTTTTAAACATTTTCACCATTAATCAAATGACCTATATCTCCTTCAGGGTCTTCAAAGAAATCAGATACATTATAATGAGTTGTAGATTGAGCATCTTCTGAGACAAAATTAGTTTTTATCTTTTTCTCATTATTTTTCAAAGATGCTTGATAAAGGTCGACTAAATGTTTTGGCGTACGACAGGTACATGCCCAATGACCTATACCACCACAACGATGACATCTGTTTCCAATACGCTTACCATGCCCATTATTCTTCTCTTTATTATCCCACCTCTTGTAGGATTTTTTCTTATTGAAGAATATTTTCTTTTTTCCTTTATCATATTTGTTACC
Source organism: Stylosanthes scabra (assembly GCA_036250425.1). NCBI lineage: Eukaryota > Viridiplantae > Streptophyta > Magnoliopsida > Fabales > Fabaceae > Stylosanthes > Stylosanthes scabra. Next base: position 5,401 of record JASCZI010212004.1, read on the forward strand.
GAAATTAGGGCCTTTACCATTTCTGGAATTACAAGTACTCACATTCACTTCAGGGAATGGAGCAGAGCCAAAAGGGCGAGCTTCATGATTCTTCATGAGCAATTCGTTATTTTGTTCAGCCACAAGAAGGCATGAAATTAACTAAGAATATTTTGTAAATCCCTTTCCTCGATATTGCTCCTGCAAGATCATATTCGAGGCATGAAATGTTGAGAATGTTTTCTCCAACATATCATTTTCAGTCATATTTTCCCCACGCAATTTTAGTTGTGAGGTTATTCTAAACATTGCGGAATTATTATCAGAAATGGATTTAAAATCCTGTAACCGTAAGTGTAACCATTCATATCGAGCATTTGGAAGAATCACTGATTTTTGGTGATTGTACCTTTCTTCAAGGTTTCTCCATAGATCTGCGGGATCTTTCAAGGTAAGGTATTCATTTTTCAACCCTTCGTTTAGATGACGTCGAAGGATGATCATCGCCGTAGCGCGATTTCTTAGTGATGCATTATTATTTGCTTTTATAGTATCACCAAGGTTCTTTGAATCAAGGTGGATTTGGGCATCGACAATCCATGTTAAATAATTTCGGCATCGAGAAAGATTTGACATAGTGAAATTTTAGTACCTTACGTCTTCAAAGTAAATTGATAAAAGCTTCTTGCTTCAAAACCAATTGATTAGAGCCTCGTGCTGATAACGTGTTATGAAATCAAAGCTATAGTCGAAGCTATAGTAGAACTAAAGCTATATAAAAGAGAAAATATAAGGAAATGAAGAGAGAGAGTTATAGAGAGCAAGTATTAGAAATTCTTATTGATTTCTTGATATGAAAAACTTATGAAATCATAGCTCTATTTATAGTAAAAGATTTACTATTACATGAAAAGGAATGAACGGCTATGATTCATTTACTATACAACATAGTAACTTGATTAGGAATGGACGGCCATGATTTATTGGGTTACTATGCAGCATAGCGCCGCATAGTGATTGGCGGCAGCAACCCCAATCATTAATTCATAACAGAGTAGACAATTATTAAGTTTTAAAACCCTGTTACCTAAAAAATGGAAAGGGTGATGAAAAGGGTTAAAATGGATGGTATCGTTGTTAATATAATAACTAGTTTAGGGTTGGTTTACTTTGCATTTTTATTTTATGTTTTATTTTTAGTATTTTATATTTTCTTAATTTTGAAAAGAAAAAAAATAAAAACGATAAAATTATATTTTCTTATTTTATTTTTTATTTTCTCTTTTTCCTTCATATTATCCTGAAAATCGATAATAAATTAAATATGAAAATAAAAAATAAAAATACAAATGAAACACCATTATTTTACCTTTAAAAAATCGCATTTTAAACTGTCGTTTTAAATTATACCATTTTATTCCAGGAAAATATGGCGATTCAAACCGCCGATTTATACACTCAAAAGACCGTTGTTTTATGTTAAAATAAAGGGCGGTTAGAACTAACATATTAACCTATTAAAAAATCATCATTTTAACCAAGAGAATTGTGGCGGTTATTTAAAAACCGCCGTTATTGATAATAATGGCAGTTAAAATCGTCGTAATTATCTAAAATAACCACTTTAATTTCCATACTCTTTTAGTTTACTTATTGGGTTATTGTTTCTTTCTATAAAAAGATAAAATAAATTCTAATCGATCACATTTTTTAATTTTTTCTACTATATCCCCGAATATGAATGATGATTGATATTTCATTTAAATGAATATACAGGGAACTAATTCAAAAACTAGTTTTAGACTCATTTATTTCTACCTATCCAAACATTTATTTCAATAATTTGATTCCTATTATATATTTGTTACATCCCTTAATCAATTAATTTTCTTATAATTAAACTCCTAATTGATTACAATATATTTTTTATTTTATTGTGTGACTAATTCTCCTTTGAATAGATGCTTAGGAAGTAAGTGATTCAAATAGTCGCATAACATTGCACCTCATCATCATAATTATTTCCACTCAGTTTCATGACTGATTGATTCCCACATTAAATTAATTATATATATCACTTGATGGATTCTTCCTATAATTAAATTGATGAGTGCAAAGGAATCAATTTAAAAATTCTTATATATCAACCCTAATAAACCCTAAACACACCAAGACTTATCATGCATGATTTTTATGCTATAACAAACTTTATAATAAATATTTTAAAGTAGAAATGAAAAAAAAATAATAATTAATGATTATTAAAGGAGAAAGAAATAACAGAGGAAAATGTATAATGTTTTGTTCCCACAAATCAATAGTGGTGGTTCTGTTAACTGCTGCAAATTAAAACGACCCAAAACAGGTGTCGTTTAGTAGCTGATCTAAACCATTGTTAAAACTTGATGTAAAATAAAACAAGATATAGTAGCGGTTTGTTAAAAAAAAATTGTGTAATTAATTTATTTTAATTAGCGACTATTATGAAAAACTATTACCAAACACTTTGCGGCGGTTCAAAACAACAACTATTTATCAAAAGTGTTGAATTGATGTCATAACTGTCTTCAAAATATTTGACCTAAGAAAATTACTCAAGAAATCTAACATTAATTATATGTATCTCTTATTTTGAGTTATACTTACTAGGATGGAAAAGGGTGAGCACAGATTGGGTTGGTTCGGATTTGGAGGAAAATAGAAACCGAGCGAATCGATTAAAATTTAATGGATTTGGATTGGTTTGGATTTGAGATTTTTAGCAAGTGAATCCGAACCAAACCGAATCGATTAAATCCGGGTTAGATTGGTTTGGGTAATTGGATACCCGATTGAGAATAAAATTTTGAAAAAAAAATATAAAAATATAAGAAAAGTGTTTATGTCAATAATAAATAATAATAAAAAATTAATAAAAGATAATATATTATCAAATTTATACTTTAATAAATATAATAAACTTTTTTAATGACTACGAATATAATAATTTGAGTTAGGAAGAATAAAATTGTACATATATTATTATATTTTATTATTTTTTAAAATTAATATAAACCTAATTCGGTAATCGGGTTGGTTTCGGTATTATGACATCAAAATCAATACCCGAACCGATTAAGGTCGGGTTGGTTTGGATCTGACACTATTATACCCGATTACCCATTGAATATGAAACCGATATAATTGGTTTGGTTTGATTTTGATCGGGTAATTGTCCCATACCCATGCTCACTCCTAGTTGGATTCGTACTTACTTTTAAACGCGAAAAGCAAAGTCTTATTTTGGCTCAACCTATTAACTTGATATATGCATGGATGATAAAAATAGGGATGAGAACGTGGCAGGTCGGTACAGGTATTCAAGTACCCATAATCAAATCTAAATTTATGGATATTTAATTTTTAGTCTCATATCCAAACTCAGGCATATACACTTTCTCATACCCAAACTCACGGATATTTATAACATAAATAAATTAATTTAAATTACTCAATAAAATTGTTTATCATGTAATAAAATATTTCAAAAATATAATTATTAGCAACATGACAATAATACAATAGTTTTAAGCCAAAATAAAATTAAATTTAAGATTTTTTTAAAACTAAAATTACCAAAACAACCATATAAGTGTTATTAAATATCTAAAATATTAAACTGAATTATATATATGCATATGGAGCAGGGCGAGGCGATAATGGAGCGGGGCTATCAGTACCCATACTCGTTTCAAATCACGCAACCGCCTCAAAAACCTACATCATTCATGGCGGGGCAGGTCGGGACGGGACGGGACAAGTCAAATTGACATCCCTAGATAGGAACTAATATTTTGGACTTTAATGTTCATATTTGAGAGCATGAACTTATTCTTATAAATTAAATAGGTAAATTTTAAGGTATAAATATCAAATAATATAAATTTATAGATATGTTAAATTTAATGATCAATTTTATCTAATACATCTTTCATATATATTAAAAATCAACTATCACCGTTACATCTCTAAATACTAATGGTACCATGCAAATATCTATGCAAAGAAAGTATCTGCACTCAAATCTAAAGAGAAAATAAGAGAACCCAACAGTGGAAAGTTACCATAGTCAGAATCATAAAATTGGAGTCTAAATTCCAACAACAAAAATTTATGGTCCATTATCAATGTGGGCCTGAACTTGCTCATTTCACAACAACAATTGTGGATACTGGACAGCACAACATCATGTACTCTTCCATATTCATTCATAAATAACAAATTATTTTCTCCCTTCATGACCAAAAAAAAAAGAAATTTCTGCCTTCGTATAAATATATTTTTAATTATTCACTCTAAAAACTGATGGCAGGTCAATTCTCTGATCTGTAATGTCAATCTCAATTCTCTTGCTAATTGAATGAAAGACAGATTTTCAAAAGAGAAAGAACCAACACATAGTTGATTAAAATGGTAAACTTTTTAAAAAATATAAATAAATAAAAAACTATGAGCATAGCCTTCAATTTGAGTTAGTTATAAAATGAGTAGAAATTTGACACCAAAAATAAAAGTAGAAATTTTTAATAATTAATAAAATTTTCTTCAATAGTAAAAAAAAAAATTGCAGTTATACCAAAAATTAAAGAAAAAATGGCATGAGTGAAAAAAAAAATATTCATTTTCCTATTTTATTTATTTTAAAGAAGGAAAGAGGGCTACACTTACGTACACATATATGGTGCATACTCCATATATCTATGTGTCAACATGTTTCTTGATTTGAGATCATTCAGTAGGGGATATATAATAACTTTAAACATACTTTTATGCCATGGACAAAATTGTTAATCCAATCCCATTTCACAACATATTATCCATCCACATATAAAAATATCATATCATCAATAAGCACTTAGACAAATAATAGATAGATAGAGATGTATATTAATTATGAGTGGCCAAGTAACATCAACCAAAGAGTAACCTTTGGCTTTAGTGGTTAATTATATTATTCTTTTTTTGTATATATAGTAACGCCTAATGTTGACAAGAAAGAACCATTAGTAACACTTTTTTTAGGGCAAAAGTCCCCCACTAATAAAAGGGAATTGAAATTGGGGGTGGCAAAGGCATAATGATTTTACCCCAAGATGGAGGAGTTGGGTTTGTGACCACAAACTCCAAGGGGGGAAAAGAAAAAAAAAACACCATTAATGGGGATATGAGTAAGCCTATGTGGCCTTGGCACATGCATATATTATGTTAGTGGGTGAAGCTGATGTTTACAATAACACCAATCTATGTCTTAAATAAAACTAAAAGGCCATGTGGAAAAAAGAACAGTTAACACTTTCACCTGCAAATAGTTTCTTCCCTCTTCATGAGTAACAACTAGAGTACTTTTTAGGGTAAACTATTTTTTTTTCTATTCAATAATATTTTTTATTTTAGTTTTAATGTAACATTGATTTTTCCTTTTAATTTTCCACTTGTTTTTAGTAATCTTTTATAACTTGTAATAATTCAATTAATTATTTCAAAATTTACTAAAAAGAATATATTTTGTCAAAATAATCTAATTATTTACTACATAATTTTATTAATTTTTTATATGCATGTCAAAATGTTAAAATATAACACTTTTTTAACCCAATTATGTAAACAAAATAGAGAAGTATTATTTAAAAATTGGAATTAATAAAGTCCCTATCTTTAACCTTACTCCACCTGTATGACACCAAATCCAATACTTGTAAATGGGACTCATGGACATGGCAGGTCGTTTCAAATTCCCTTATAAAGGAAATTCTCATTATGGGTGATATGATTTCACTTGATGAATGGTTTTATATATATATATGCTTCTTTTCTTTTGTAGGTGAGTGCTTGTGGATTCTTATTAATTGCATATCATTGACCCACCATGATGCCTTTTTTGTTATGTGTAGCTTAACAAAGTAAAATGAGAATCAAAGATTGTGGCAAAGCAAAACATGCCAGCAAGGCTCTTCCCAATATATTTAGGGTTGCATCATCTTATTAATCATGTATAAAAAATTAAGAAAAAATTAATTGATAAGAATACTAAAAATAAGGGTATATATATAAACAAATTAAAGCCTTAAAATTAAAGGGAACTAGCCTTAAAGATAATGCCCAAGAAGTGTCACTATCCGCATTAATTTCAGGAAGAAAATTTTTTAAAAAAAAAGATATTTTTTTTTTTTAATTTTCGGAGGGAGTTAGGCCAACCCCAAATAGCAATATGTCAATGAATGGTGATTGAAAACTAAGAATTGCATTCTTTGGATTTATGAATATGCCTTTTCACTGTGGCACCTTTAGACTTTGTGATTCACAATTTGTGTTTGTGTTAGACACAATTGGACATGCTACTTTAGGAGCCACCTTCATTTCAATTCTATCTATTCTTTGCAATTGTAATGCTAAATGACTTATGATATGGGAGAAGAGTAGTAGTAGTAATTGTAGTGGGGTCCACTTTCTTTAAAGGAGAAAACATGTGTTAGGATAGAACAAAAGGAAGCAACAAAATCAATTCTCTATGATGATGATAGGGTTAGGACATGAGTGCCCCCTTTCACAAGGGAAGAAAGTTAGGTTCCCCATCATGGACCCCCCTCTTCTTCATATGCCTCTCCTTCCTCCTTTAATTACATCCATATTCTATGCTTTCTACTATCCCAATTCTTTTGATCAGTAAGGCCCACACCCCCAAGTGAAATAAATCATAGTAATTATTAAAAAAAAAAAAAAATATGAAATCAACACATTATGACTAATAGAAAGCCAACATATATTATGGATGATAAGTTATATAAATTTTGGATGATAACTTATTATTGGATATATAAGTTACGGATGATAACTCATATAAACTTTGTATGATAACTTAATTATTGGCTCCCTATTGACTCTTAATGTTGGTTCCGTAGCATTGTTCATTATAAAAATTTGGCCCCTAAGCTTACCAAAAAAAATTATAATATTTTGTATATAACTAATTTGAATTCTTCGAGTTTACTCAATTTACTTATTTGTTAAATGTTAAAAGTTTAAATCTCATTGAATCTTACTTTCTCGTAAATGTAATAATTTATTGACTATTGACAAATGTTGAATGAAATTTAAATTTGCTTCGAATTAATCTTAGATTTGTCGAATTAGAACACATGTGAAAAAATATTACTCCGATATTGACAACTTATGTGACACACATTTCTAACCCCTTTTGCACCAAGTCTAGCTAACACCATCTTACACATTCTTTAGCTACAAAGATAATAAAAGAAAGCAACATGCCATGGGCCTATATACTTACAACCCTTTTCCTATATATCTATCCATTACTTTAGCCCCACAAGATAATTTCATTATTCTTCTTCTGAATAAGTGTTTAAATAAATTTCACATCCATCATTTCACTCAAATAAAACATTTACCTCTAACGTAATTTATTATAGATTTTTTTTGGTTATGAAAAATTTATAATAGCAAACAAAAAATATTGAATACAAGTCTTGATAAGATATATTCGGAGTTTTTATCAATTATTCTAATTATAAACAACAAAAAAGTATAAATTGATTAATTAATTTAATTAATTAATTAGTAATAATTAATTAAGAAGAAGATATGGTATCGGGTTAAGTATCATTGTCCTAATTGGAGGACAGGTGCGTAGTGTGTACGTGACGATGGATTTTGAGTCTGCCCAAAAATGCTCATTGACAATAATGATAAAATAATATTGTCAATTCTATAATTATCTATTCCTATGTGTAGATTGATAAAGATGTTTAATGAGAAGTTTACTACTCTTTATATTTTTTTTTATTTTCTGAAAAATGATATCATTGGGAGGAGGAGGAGAGAAAGAAAAGATTGGAGAAGGTGGTGGGGGAAAGGGGTTTTGACCCCACATTAAAAATAAATAAATAAAAATGGATGTGTGATTCTATGCAGAAAAAAGGGACCAAAGCAATGAAAGTGGGTTAGTTTATTCACACGTCTCTTTCTTAAAAGGGAGACATGGAGCACTGTGGTTTTATTGTTTGTTGGTTTGCCTTTCCCTTCAACATTCATAAATAAATAATATTACTTACTTTCATAGTCATATATATTAATAGGGCATGCGTGTGATTGGTTGATGTTGATGATGATTTGCGTAAAGGCATTTCAAAGCTCACAAAATTTAATTAATTAATTAATTTAGGGGATTCCAATGTGCAATGCACCACTCAACCAAAACACCTTCATGAATGGGATGTGCCATTTGACAAACTTAGGACTACTACTTCATATTGAAATCCCCACTTTCATAAATCCCAATTATCTACCTATTTTAATTTAAACAAACTTTTCCTTTCTTTAATTTGACCACCAAATAAATAAAAAATTATCCTAATGGGGCTATTATTATCTTGGTCCTATAACTAAAATTTGGACTAAGTTTCCCAAACTAATAAATATCATGAAGAAGTAGAAATATTTTACAAATTTAACAAGTTTAACTTATCTAACTTTTTTTAATCAATATCGGTCATTTTAAATAATAAATTTTAAATTTGAAAGTCTTCAAAAAATAAAAAGTTTTAAAAATAATTTTACAACAACAATTTTAATTAATATTAATTAATTAAATGTTAATATCCAATATTTTTTCCTTTACAAATATCATTTTAATTTCTTTTATCATTTTAAAAAATGGAAAAGGATTATATTTTTTTTCTTTGAGTCAAGAATAAAACCGAACTTTAAAAAAAAAAAAAGGGATTATAAATTTTTTAACATCTCACATTACTATTTTTTTTAATTAATCTCATGTTACACCATCAACTTCACCATCAATTAACCTGATGACGGCATGCAAAAGGGTCCCACACACATTCATCAATGTGGATGCACTAAAAAAAATGATTATATGCTTATTTGGTGTAATCCAACCGTCCTTCTCAACTGTAATATGCATATTAATATTAATATTAATATTAATTCTTCTAATCAACTACTATTTAATTATTCATTATGATATATCCTATCTCTTAGGCCCTTTCTTTAACTTGTTTATTTATCTTTGGACCAAGTTTATTTTAAATAATTGAGCTACGGCCAAATAATGTTGAATCATGTTTAGGTCAAATCATGTTTAATTTTCTTAAATGATGATGAGGTATAGTAACCCACGTAAAAAGCTTATAAATATGATCGACTTAATTAATAAAGTTCATTGTAATAGCCAATGGATTAGGGGTGATTAGGGCCGGGGGGGTCCATAATGACTTAAAACAACTTTAATTAGACACCTAAATAGTGCTGCCAAACGTTGAAAACAAATCAAGAATCTTTTAAAATTCATCAAATTTTTTATTTTTTAAATTCATATATACCCACACATATATATGGGTCATATCATTCATCATGTTATTATGGTCACCACTCAAATAATTTAGATATTTGAGATTAGATTTAGGTTATTACATTCTTAAACGAAAGATTCGTTGAACAAGAAGGTTGCTACATTAAAATGCCTCCTAGCTTGGTTAGAATTTTCAAATATATAAAATAAACCAATAATAACATGTTGCACATTAGCAACATTTTTGTACTTATTTTCTAAGCAATTATAGAGAAGACAAGTTTATGGCATAGTAAAGACAAGGACCTCTCAATTTCTAAGTACAAAATTTGGAAATATCAATAAAGGATATCAAATAATATTTTTCTTAAAAAGAAAGCACCACCTAGAATAATATACATATATAAGATATCTAACATAACAAGACTACTCCTAACAGACAATCAAATTCAACACGGCAAATTGATGGAAAATGGAAGATATATATATAGAATATATAATAAAGATCACACAATTAGTTTTCGCCTTATCCATCACAAAATTAATAATAATAATAATAATAATAATAATAAATTATTTTATAAATCCTTATAATTTTATTAAATTTTTAATTTAATCCTTATATTTTTTCTTTCATTTAAGTTCTTATACCATATTAAATTTTATAATCAAGTTTATATCGTGACAAAAAATTAAATATAACGAATATTTTATTATATGAAAGTATATTTGTTTAAGGAAAGGGGTATATTATTTTTTATGTAACGAAATATTACATTACATTTAATGTTTTTGTCACAATAAAAACTTAATTACAAAATCTGGTATGATGCATGGATCTTTAATTAAAAAAATATAGAAATTTAATTAAAAATATAATAAAATTATAAGAACCGAGTATAATTAAATCTAATAATAATAATGAAAAGGATTTTTCGTCTAAGCATGTAAGGTTAGAATTATTGAAAGCTTCCACAATCTATAATAATAGAAATAAAATAAAATAAAATAGTCAATTTCGTGGAGCATGGTGTGATCTATAGAGAGAGGTGGTGGGTGGCACATACAATTTCAATGAAATAAAACAATATGATATTATCAACAACAACAATATTGTGATGATATGGGTTGCCAATGAATGATTAAACAGAAAAAGGCTCTTCATTATTATTATTATTATTATTATTATTATTATTATTATTATTAATAAATACTATTCGGTGGTCTTAATTGCAACCAAATGCAGGCCAAAGAAGAAGAAAGATAGAAATAAGGACAATATTTCTGCATCATAGATAGTGTCCACTAGTGTCTCAAATGTGAACCCTACAATGCAATAAGATTATTAGGAAGATTAATTAATTAATTACGGTATTTTAATAGATACCATACAGAAAGTGTGTCATTTCTTGTTTAGGTAAAATTATGTTCACTATCTTTTGTCTAGATTCTCCCATGTAGAAAAATCCTCTATATTATTTTATTTTCCTCTTCATTTTTAATTGTTATTCAGGTACCAAGTCCAATTCCATTTTCATTGGTGAGGATAAAAATGTAAAAATGAAAGTTATATTTTCTGCTTCTATATTTTTTAAATATCAAAACAAGCAAATGAATTGAGAAAATAAAATAAAAGTACTTAATTTAAAAAATAAATGTACTATTTTTATGTTCTAATTAAATAAAAGTATTTTTGGTTTATAGATGGAATTCTTATCATGATACATATTATATCAGTTAACAGAATACTAACAATAATAATAATGACCAAATAAGTTTACACTAACACAAAATCAAAATTATTGAACCCTAATAAATTAATGATTCGGTGGAATAAATCAATAATCAGGCTTAAAATTTAAGGTTAGGAAAATGGGAATTAAATTCACGTTTTTCAAAAGACATCAACATAGAGATATAAATTTATATTTGGCAGACGAAACATATATAGATATATTATATTTTAGGATATTAAATTACAATATTTTATATTTTTATCTTTTTTAATAAGAAAGACACAGAAATATTAAGTAAAGATATAATTTTTATTTTTTAGTTTTATTAATAATTATTCATAATTATATTATTATAATTATATATTTTTTAAAAGTTTTGTATTAAAAAATAAAATAAAAAACTTTTAATCATTTATTCTATCATACATTCAATTTATCACTAAACAAAAATATAAAAATTATTAATTTTTGTATCTCAATTATTTATATCCCGTTATCGTTATCAGCATCCAATCTTATCTTATTTTTAATATCCAACTTAAAAAGAAACAAATGCTACTCATAAAAAAAAGGCTCATGAGAATTCTAGCTATCTAAAAGAAAGAGGTATATATTATAGTAAAGAGAAAAAAATAGTAATAAGATCAAGATTAATTTATAAATAATTAGATATTTATCTTAAAAAATATATGATTTAATTTTTATCAATTTTTAAAAATAAATTTATTATACTTTGTTGTGTTCTTCATTATATTTGCACAAATTAAAAATCTCTTTACCTTAAAATTGTCCAAAGAAAAATCCCATCCCAAAAAAAAAGTGAAAAAAAAATAGGAGAAAAGAAAAGAAAGTAGAAAAATAAATTAAAACCAAAGCAATTTGGAATTTCCAACAAACAAATCCCCCTTATTTTTGTGTTGTCCTTGTTAGGGACTCATGCTGTGTTTGGGTGTGTTTGGGAGAGAGACTGAGACTGGGAGACTAAGACTGGGGGACTGAGACTGAAAGATAGAGACTGAAATAGATTTGTGTATTGTGTTTGGTTTAAAATTAATTAGATATCGAGACTGGGAGATAGAGATTAAACTAAGTTGATGGAGCAGAAATAAAGGTTAGTATTGGAAATTATAATGTTGATTAAGGGTATTTGAGTAAAAAAATATTATTAAAATTTCAGTCTCAGTCCCCAGTCTCCCAGTCCCTCCAATTTGGAGGTACTGAAAATACTGGAATTTTGGGGACTGAGATTGAAATTTTAGTTCTAATCTCTATCCAACAAACACAATACTGAGTTTCAGTCTCCCAATCTGAGTGCCTACTTAGAACCAAGCGCACCCTAAATGCTACCTTTGGCGTTTGTACCTGCTCCTTTTGTGTGGGGTCCATAGACCCCAAACAGAGGTTGTGACTTCCTCTGTCCCCAACAGAATCAAATCAACAAATATCATTTTTTTTTTCTTGCTTTTATCCATATGCTACTCAAATATATTTTGGCCTTTTTGTTTATCCAGTATTTAAAAAGAAAAAATAAAATATAATTTTGAGTGGGACTTGAGACACTGTGGAGGATACGGTGGATTGATTTGTAGGGTTTGGCTTTTTTTGCTGTGTACAATGCAATGAACATGGAACATGGTTGCTATTGCTATTGCTATTGCTAGTGCTAGTAGCTAGCTACTAAGCGTTAATGTGTTATAATAGTAGTTGGTTTTTTTCCCCAAAGAAAGAGTACTACCATTATGTGGTGTTTGTATTATTATTGTATTTAATTCACATTATACATTGCTATATTTTCTGTCACAAATATTTAAAAGACTATAGAGAATTAGTATGCAATAATTCAAAGTTATATTTTTTATTTATTACTGTAATAATAATAATAATTAGACAATAATAATATTATGAATATATAATTAAAAATATTATATACATGAAATTATAAATATTAAATTAAATTAAATAATTTTGGACAATTATCTTTTAGACTATTATCTATCATTTTTTCTATTTATCATATCATATTTGTTTGTAGGAGTACTAAGATTAGATATTAGAACCACTATTTATTGGTGGACAATAACCTAAGCAGATCCCCTTGCATGCTCTCCCGAACAGTAATTAATAATTGGTTATTGGATATTCAACGAGGGAAAATGTTAGATGGTTAATATTTTTAATATAAAAAAAGAGAGTATTAATTAGTATTAATTAAAACATTATTAAAAAATATTAGTCACTTATAATTTTCATTAAAAAAGTTATTATATTAATGCAAACAGTAATGCTACACATCCAAACATTTATCCTAACAAAGTCCAATCAAGCAATTTTTTCCCACTCTCACCCATTACACGCGCTGGCACTCTCTCCCAAATTCAAAACGCAAACGCGTTTCTTCTTCTTCTTCTCCAACACCTCTCCTCCTTCTTCTTCTGCAACGCCTCCTTCTCCTTCTCCTTGCTGCTACCGTCGTCATCGTCGTTGCAGCCGCCGCCGCATCATTGTCGCCGTCACTGTCGTCTTTTTCTTCTTCGTCCTCTTCCTCTTTCTCTTCTTTATCCTCTTCTTCTTCATCTTCCTCCATTATTTACGTTGTTGCTGT
>JASCZI010212004.1:19088-36418 GCA_036250425.1 Stylosanthes scabra
TATCGTTGTTGTTGATGAAAAATTGAATTGGATATTCTAGGAAAAAAGAAACGGATTTTGAATGAAAATAGAAACAAATTTAGAATGAAAACAGAAACGGATTTTGAAAAAACAGAAACGAATTTTGAATGAAAAGAGAAACGAATTTTGAATGAAAATAGAAACGGATTTTGAATGAAAATAGAAACGGATTTTGAATTAAAAAAATAAATTTGATTTTCACAAAAATTGAATTGAATTTTCATGAAAAAAGAAACGGATTTTAAATGAAAAAAGAAACGGATTTTGGATGAAAAGAGAAACGGATTTTTAATGAAAACAAAAACGGATTTTGAATGAAAACAGAAACGAATTTTGAATGAAAAGAGAAACGGATTTTTAATGAAAACAGAAATGGATCTTGAATTAAAAAATAAATTTGATTTTCATAAAAATTGAATTGGATTTTCATGAAAACAGAAACGAATTTTGAATGAAAATAGAAACGGATTTTTAATGAAAATAGAAAGGGATTTTAAATTATTGGAAGTTACTACTCAAATGTACTCCATCTTCCTGCTACTGCTGCTACACCTCTTCCTGTCGTTGCTGCTGCTCCTCTTTCTCGTCTTTCTCCTCGTCGCCGCTGTTGTCGCTGCTATCTTCTTCTCTATTGTCGTCGTCTTCTTCTTCTTTCCTGTTTTCTTCGCCGCTGCCGCTGTCATCGTCATCGGAACAAGCAATGGGAGTTGATGGAGAAGAATAATAATGATGAGAAGAAAGATGAAGAAGAAGTTGCAGGAGGAGGAAAGAAGAAGAAGAAGTGGTAGAAGAAGAAAGAAGAAGAAGAAGTTGTAGAAGAAGAAAAAAGGAAGAAGAAGAACTTGCAGAATTACGTGAAAAGAAAAATAAACTTGGTTGGACTTGATTCTTAAATGCTTGGTTGTGTATAATTATTGTAATGTAATTTAGCTTTATTATATTTTATGCTGAGAAATAATTATTTGTTCTTTTAATTAGTGTGCTTAAAAAAATTGAAATGATTTCCCCATTTATTGATATAAGAAATATTATATTTTTTATGTTTATTCTTTTAAATCTAAAAGAATTGTTGTTAATTTTTTTTCAACAAACGGAACACCATATTTTTCTCGTATATATAAATTTTATTTATTTATTTATAATATTATTAAAATAATTAACTGAAAAAGATAGATAATAATGATTAGCATATATAAATAAAATGTTTCATTTTTTTGCATCCTTAAAGGACGTTTTTTATTTGGAAAGCGGTGTTACTTAAAACATTTTCAGCATATATATATATATAATATTTTTTCTTTTCATTTACTTTTAGTGTATATCAAAGATTAATTATTTAACATATGAAGTTTTAAACTGTCGAGAAGGTAGTGTGGATGTAATAATGTAAATATCATATATATATCGATTGGAATTTGGAAGTCAAAATTAATTTGCTAACTAACAAAATGACAAAATAAATATATGAGGTTGTGGATAGTCTCTATCATCATATATAGTAGGTTAATCATGAACTCGATTATTGGTGTCACTTGCAAAATTTTCTTATGATCATTCATCACCAAAATACATGTGATCAATTGATTGGAAAACTAGGTGTTATAAGTGTCACCACTAAATTGATTTGAATAATTATATAATATCTAAAAAAAATTCGGTACTGCTGATGTGTTTGTTCATAAATATATATAAAGCTAATAATACAAGGTTATCGCTATTAATAATCAAGATTAATTCACAATTATCACGAGCAAGCTAAAAAAGTATATATAATGGTAATTGTGTCACATCTGAAATAATAATGAAAGAGTACAAAACTTATTATTTAGGGTGTAAAATTTGAGATTTAGAATTTAAAATTTATGATTTAGTATATAATGTTTAAATTTTAGGATTTATGGTTTATAATTTATGCCTAAAAGGCTAAAAATTCAAAGCAAGAATGTTATACTCCTCCATCTTTTCAAAGCATATATTAACCTAATAATAAAAAATGGAAAAAAAAAGATACTAAAATTAATTACCAAAAATTCGGACACTATAAAATTACCATAAATGAAGAAAAATAATTTTCTATACATAAAAAATGTATTTCATTTGTTAAAACTATTCAAACAATGTTAGTTGAATGTGCTAATTATTATATTAATTATTAATGTTTGAGTAATTTTAACAAATAAAATTCATTTTTTTATGGATAAAAAATTATTTTTTTATTTTTAGATAATTTTATCAGCGTTTGAATTTTTTCTGAATAATTTTAATATTTTTTTAAAAAAAAATTAAAATAGCTATACGTATAGGTCCAAACACATAATATAAGGTACTTCGTATCATTTCTGAATAATTCCTCATGTGTCGTTTTCTTTTCAATAATGTGCCACATAGATTATTGTTCTATTTCTTTGTAAATTCAGAAATAATTTCCATAAAGAATTTACCATGTGTAAGTTATTGTTAATTGCTTTAATTTTTAATTTAAATTGATATAGAATCTGTAGCAAGATGGAGTTTTCTTGGTCCTTGTCTTGCATTCCAAACAAATTAAAGTTAAAGAACAGACAAAAAGAAATTGGTTATTAAAAGCCGTATGGTTTGTGCCAACTTATTGTAACACATTCATCTTAATAATTATTGTCATCTTAATTAGAATATATAATCCTTAAGTTTTATATCAAATATTGGAACGGTCCGTATTACTGTACACATTCGTACACTCTATTTATAACATAAAAAATATAAATATCAGTACAAAATTTTTATATTTTTTCTGATGTTTATATTTTTTCATGTTAGTAAATAAAATATATGAAAGTGTATAATAATACAAGTATATTAATTATATCTGAAATATTAAAAAAGGGACAATAATAATAATGTCATCTATTGAGATTTTCATTCATGATGGAATTAGATCTAATAACAAAATTCTTGTTTCATGATTTATTTTCCCAATTTGAAACAAATGAAGATGAACTCTAATGCAAATAAAATCACACATACAATTCAATTTATTCATTATGATAGACTGAAATTAATTTTATACCGAAAGTTTATAATTAACAAAATTAATTAAGTGCCTATTACAAGTATAGACTTAAGAGTATTATACCATTTAAATTTGTTTGATAGTATAGGAATTTAATTATATTTTTTTTAGAGTATAACAATTCGATTACGGAATTTTTAAACTATAAAAATCAATTTACAAATTTGAAAATTATAAAGACTTCTATTTTAATAAAACATTCAAGAATATTGAAATATTATGTGTTATTTCATCAGGTTTTGCTAAAGCAATTAGCTTTCGTATTAGTTTATAACTTTAAATTTTAAAATTTTAAGTTGATAGACCCAATAACTGTGACTCAGATATTCAAAACATTGATTTTATGCGCTTACATTTTTCCACCTCTTTATTTTATTATAAATAAATAATAAATGCCTCACTTCTTTCATAGTGTTTTTCTTTCTTTCTTATATCAAATTCCGAAATCCGAAGTTATTGCTAACCCTAATATCGCATAAAAAGACACATATAAAAAGGCCATAGGATGAATAAAAAGGGGTTAAGTACTAACCCTAAATTTATAAGTAAAAAATTTACAAAAACTCAGTAAACATATTTTTTATTTTATTAAAAAAAGTATATTACTACTACTCTATATTATAATGGATATTTAAGTTTACTAAAATGTCATCAATATACTAAAATCAGTTATTAAAACAGTTTATCATATAAATATAAATTATTTATACACTTTTAATGGATATTTTTTATTCTATATGAGTGACTCATATAATTAATTGCTAAATTTTAATGTATATTGTACAGAATATACCTTCAAGAGTTTGGGACTCCCAATGTAACCGGACGCATGCCAAGAAAAAAGGCTAGAGGTTTATGTGAAAGGTATGTAGTGCATTAATGAGAATTCGCCAAATAAAAATTTGGGAGTCGTTACAGGTGCAGCAATTGGTAAAGGTTTAAAATGACATGCTTGAGGGGAGAGCCGATCTCCCTTTATATATCCGTTATGATCCATATTATTAAGAAATTAAATCTGTGCAAAATCGATTCAAATATATTTTTTTTATTCAAATATGATTTTTATCTTGTGCAGATTTAGTAGATAAGATCATGAGTCGTTTCTAATCCGTAATAAATTGGGCCATTGCCAGATCTCTTGCCCTTGTGAAGGAAGTTATTTTGAACATATCCATATTGAATTTGGGTCTTCCAAATCCAATATCCGGAACATATATAGCATAATTATTTCATTTAAAATTACATTTTTTTATTCGGAAATACCCAAATCAAACATATATTACGCTAAGAATTAAGAGTTTAATTTTATTATTCTAACAATATAACACGATTTACACAATGGTTTAACTATATTATCTTTGGATAATCATTTTTACTAATGTAATATTATGTATTTTACATGAATAATGTATCAAAATTAATGTAATATTTTTTCTGTTGATTCTTTATTCATAAACAGCATTGAACCAATTAATATATAGCTTAAGATTTGGATCATTCAAAGGCTAATTAACTAGTAACAGCGGTTAATATTTTCTGACAATTCGTTTACCCCAAGTTGATGCATAAGATGAAAACAAAAATAAAAATAAATAACTCAAATAAATAATGATAGGGGAAAAAAAAGCTACTGATGATATCGAAGCGATATAAGCCATGATAATAATAAGGAAAATGGTGCTTTAATAATTGAAATTAAAGAAATTAACAAAACAAATGGCAGAAAGAGCTTGCTTGTCAAAATATAAAAGTATATATTATTACTGAATGAATAATATTAAAATTCATTAAACGTGAAACAACACAAGTTTTAGACTTTTAGAGGTAAATACAAGTATATATAATAATTTCGAAATACCAAAAAACCTTTTCTTGTGATGGATGAACTCGTCAAATATAGAATGAGACATTCTATATCATAATATTTCGTGGAGTAAAAAATCTCACACCGAATAAATATCTATATACATAATAAATAATTATTATGTATAATTAATGCTAATGTGAATTATATTTTCGGTCATGGGATATCATAATTTTCATTGGAAAATTAATTAAAAGGTTATTATTTAGTTTAAATATAAGCTTTAATTTTCTTAATTTCAGCATGGCATATACACATCAAATACAATCCCAAGAAAGTAAATATTGATATCTTTTCAAACTTTTTATTTGTTGAAGTTATCCGGAAATGACATTCACGTTTCATTTACATGTATGGTTAGTTTGTTCATTCATTCATAGCTATCAATAGTTATCATATTATTAATAAATATATTATTTTAATTTGTCAATCAGCCGTTAACCATTGACTTGTTCATGCCACCCAACCCCGCACGACTCTCACCTTTTTCTCTATTATTCAAGAATTATCCATCTATCATTTTCACTGTCTAAATATATGCTAGAATATTATTTTTCTTCGTGATTTAATTTTGAAATAATAAATAAATAAAATATCATTGTCGTTATTCATCATGGAGAATAAATCGATGAGTTCGTTCCCATTGCTAACAAGCACAGATTCAATGAATGCCATTATCAAAATTCGTATACACAATTTTGAAACGTAATAGCTTAGGTTTCCCAATACTTTCATGTCAATTAATATTACTATATGTCCGTGCAGTCGATGCAGATATGCTCTCATTCTTATTTTCACTTAAACTTAAAAATAACCGAAATTTAACTTACTAATTAAATCTTAGAATGTCTTTTCGCATTTTAATTCACGGTTTGCATTAGAACATTCTAAAAATTTCAATTACATTATTTTAATTTTTAATATTAAAAAAAACATACTAAATTGGTCCATAAATAGTCATTAATAATAAACATGAAACAATATTGTATTTTACTGAATAGTCATTAAACACAATATTATCTAATTTCGAAGAAGAATAAATAAAAGGATTATGAAGAATTTAGATATTTCACAACGTTATTATTAATAAACAAAACATTGTCCATCATGCATGCAAGGTAATTGTTAAGTCATTCACAAGATTAACAAGAACTAGATATTAATGGTGTTAGAACCAATTTAGTATAATTTTTTTAATGTGAAAGATAAAAATGACGATTTTAATACAAATCAGGAATATTAAGACTAAAATAAGATTTACTCTAAATTACATACTTTTAACGTATAACTTCCTCCATGAAAAGAACTGAAGAAGGGAAGTTCATTTTCACCCAGCAGACACATCATACATGAACAAATTATATAAATTAACGGATCAAACAAAAACAAACCAATCTAAGAACGTAAACTAAGAACGTAACCCTACATATAGTCTATTTATTTTAATTTTCTTTGATAACTTCATGGACATGTTTGAATTTTTTTTTTTTTGAATATTTTATGATTTTATAAAATAAAATATTTTCATTACATTTTTCTTTTCATAGAACATTTAAAAAAAAATACAAACTAAAGAAAATATATATTTTTATCATGTTATACGTATACATACGTATTTATATATTCATTCTAATAAAATATCTTTTATTGTTTTTAACGTGATTTAAATTTATATTTATTACATATAAAAATATATGAATTTATATACATATATGATTATGCTATTTTTATTTTCCGCATGCATTTGCATTGCGATTAATTAATAACAATGACATGTTTAATTAAAAGACACAAATAATTTTAAAAAAAAATAGGATTCCCATTAAAGGGAAGCGCATGCCCCCATATCCCCACATCCAGTGCTGATCACTGACTTCAATTAGGGAGTGACACATCTGATTCTGATCTCACCAGAAGCAAGAAAAACAAAAATTGGTCACGTGCCCCTCACATGCTCGCAGCATTACTAGTGAGTAGTCAGCGTATAGAGTGGTGAGTGATGATGGTAGTGTGAATTGAACAAGGGAGCAGAAAGAGGGGAGAGAGAGAAAGTAAAACAATAAAATAAAAGAGAAAGAACAAAAGGAGTAAAAATAGGGGTTACCATTTTTAACCGCGTGCCGTGAAATCTCAACTGCAATGCAGGGATCTTGTTTTTGTACCCTCTCCTTCTTCACTTGCAATTATTAGTCAAAGGACGACCGTACCCACCTCGCGAACTGTAATTCATTTATTATTCTTAACCTATTCTTACTCCTATTTCTATTCCTATTCCTCTACTACTACTCTCCTAAATTCAATTTTTATTTTTTTAATTTCTATTTTCTATACTTGCTAACCAGTAACCATCGGGCACACACCATACATGCAGTAATACTCGAGTACTAGTACACGAGTAATGCCAGCTAGGTGCCATCTAAAATTATTTATAATATTTAAATTATACATTTATTTAAATGATAATAAAAAAATAAGTTACAAATTTATAATTATTTAACCAAAAATATTTAATATTTTTCTTATTAGAAATAATTTATTTAGATTATTGAATTCCAAATTTATCAATCACATCCACCATATTGACGTAGGATTGACAATTCAATCCGATACAAATAAAACTAAATATGAATTGGGTCGAGTTTTGGATTTAAATTTAATTGTGCTTGACAAATTTATACTCTTCGTATAATATTGTATCAATAATATTATAAATGATGTGTACGGAGAGATATAGTGATACACGTAGATTAATTTATATTGTATTTTTATAAAATTTATTATAAATATGAGAATCCAAAAAAAACTTTAAATATAGACATAGTAATTTTCTTCTTTTCAATGTTAGTAGTTTTATATATTTCATAAAAGGAAAAGTAAAAATATAATCTTTTTCTTTTCTTCAAAAAATATTCTCCAAGTCTTCATGATATGATAATTACTGGAAAAAAAGAATAATAATGAATTAATGATAAAATAAAAAGGAAGATTATGTTTTAAGTACGTGAGTATGTGGTATTAATTAGTCAAAACCAAAAGAGTAGGTGGTATTAGTGTGAGAGAATAGAGATAAAGAAAGAAGATAATTGAGGTTGGGCACTCGTTGCTCTAGTCCCTATTTGACAGCGACCACTGAGAAGGAGACACAGTGACACAACCTACTACACGCCTCATTCAACCAACACCATCCCTTCTTCTCTTTTCTTTTTCTTTTTCTTTTTCTTTTCTCACACCTCAACAACACATATATAATAACAATTAATAACTCTTCCTCCTGACTTTTATTTATTTATTTTTCAGTCTCCAAAACCATGATCTTCACTTCACCTGCACCGCCTCCGAAATTAACACCACTTTTTCGTAATATCCCCACACAAACACACATAAATAAATAGTAATAAATATATGAGTGCAACCACACACACATCAAACAACCACAACAGCATTCAGCCGAACAAAAACTCCGTCGTATTCTCAACGCCATCAACATCATCATCACAATACCAGTGCCAGTTTCATAAATCCTAAATTAAATATTTTCATAACTTTTTCGCGTATTATTTTTGCTTATTTTTTGAAAATTAAATTGATAATTTACTTAAAAAAAATTGTACTCAATTTTTAATAAGAAAAATCCTTAGTATTTAAAATGAATATTTTCATAACTTTTTCAGTTTTACGTGCATTATTAGCTTATTTTTTAAAAATTAAATTGATAATTTACTAATAAATAATTAGAAAAACATTAATTATACAAATCAAAAGAAAATAACAATTTAAAATACTTAATATTGCTTTTTTTCATCATTTTCTCTATATATATTTAGAAAAGTATTTGCCAATAAAAATAATATAGTAGTAGTTTGTTCTTGCTTAGTTTAAGGTTTTTAGAACTAGTATTTTTTCTGAAGAAAAATGTTTGTACTCAACATTTTAATGAGAAAAATCCTTAGTATTTATTGAAATATAACATATATAAACTAAGAATTATTTAATTTACATGAATTAACTAATTAAATAAAAAATTAAGTAAATATTTAATCGTATATTATTACCTTAGAAAAGTAACTAATTTGAAATTCAACTAATCACATAAATAAATGTATACAAATTTTTATACTATAACTAGAGTTTGAATTTAATTCTTAAAAATTTTGAAATTACAATGTTAAATAAGTAAATAAATTTATAAAAATTGGTTTTACAATTTAAATCTTGAAATGTTTTATATATTTAATTTATTTTTCTTACTTAACATAAAAGTTCAATTTTCTCTACCTTGTTTTATATAATTAACATATAAAAATTCAATAAATTTTTGTTAATAGATAAAAAAGAGAAAGTCTTGGGAGCCAATATAATTGGAGCCAATGCACTTAATAATGAATTATGGATGATAACTCATATAATTTTAGATGCTAATATTTTTAATTTTGAATGATAACTTAATTATTGACTCTTTAAGAACTTCTTAGTATTAGTTTCGTAGCATAGTCGATAAAAAAAAAAGATAGAAATAGCTTATAGAACTAAATTGTTTTAATTTTATTTTTTTTAAGCAATATTATTTATTTTATGATGGGAGTTAGTAGTTGTAATTAAGTAAAATTAGTTTTGGCGGGTGTTGGGAACCAGCGGATATGTCGTGTAGTGCGTTGGCCTGGCCTTTGCGTCGGAGCACAACAAAAAAAAATAGGGTGAAATGAAAAGAGAGAGTGGCCTGCCCTCTGCCCCTCCTCCATGCCCTTATTTATGCCCCTATGAATTCAGAAATCAGAAAAATGGCCGTTGCAGGCAGGCACTCTTCAACACCAACAGCGACATTTGCGCGCGTCCTACGTGTCAGCTTTTGCCTCACACCTGTCCCTTTCTCCCACTCACTCCCTCCTTCACCCCACGCGCCTCCTAATCGCGCGTATGCTCTCAATATCTATTCAATCTATCTGTTTGTTCGTGGTACCTAGTTTCTCTATTGGGGGGAACTGTCGGGTAGATGCGCCCTAGGTCCCACTTCCCCACACCCCCTCATTTCCCTTTTCATGCTTTCTTCCTTTCTTTCTTTTTCCTTATTCCTATTCCTATTCCTATTTTCTTTTTCACCTATACCCCACCCCAACTTTGTTGTAACTTCTTCTTGTTACCCCTTTAATGCGGCAAACTCATTCTTTTTACCGAGGAAATAGAAATTAGAAAACTCTCATGATTAATAATCTTGAATTCAAGATCTCCCTCTAATTAAAGGGATTAAGACCCGTATTGTTTTGACCAATCTCATTGGTTTACAAGAGGCTAAGAATTTAAATCACAGTTGAAAAGCAGCTATTGGAGGGTGTGTTGCAACTTGTGAGAGAGATAAGATAATTATTAACCATTTCAGGTAAAAACTAGATATAATTATGTGTGAATGTGATGTGTATATCAAGACCCCTAAAGCACCAAACCTATTCAACAAATTGGGACTGGCAATTAAAGAGAGAGATTTGTAGAGAGGAACAGAGTAGAGTTGCTGAAGTGGTCAGTGGTCACCCACTCCTCTCCCTCCCTCCCTCTCTCTATCTGCCAGAATGCAACGGCATTCTCTAATGTCGGACTAAAAATGAACAAAATTAAATTAAACCGCAGTAAATATCAAGATAAAAATAGATCAAAATGGACAAATTTTTTTCTTCCTTCAAGATTTCACAACATCCTCTAATGTTGATCGAGATCAAAATGAATAACAAAGAAAGAACAAATTAATTAAAGCATATATGGACATGAGAATAGGAAGAAGAAGTAGAAGGAAAAACTATTCTTTTTCCATCATTCCTAATAATAATAATAACTTGAGAAATTTGTCTCTAATCTTAGGATTTAGGACATGTTAACATGAACGCTAGCAGTTTTGATGGATTTACAAATGGGACAAGTGTGAAGACTAGACCCACAAACAGTACACAAGCAAAGGTGCCTGCAAGGCAATATCAGAACGCACGACTCCCCTTTCCCACAGTTCCTACACAACCTCCCTCCCTTATCCTGCGCACTACCCCCCGCTAACGTGCGCCACCCACCACCACCACCACAACTCTCCACCACCTTCTCTTCCAAATTCTTATTATCGCCACAATCATCACTGCTTCCGCAGCAAGACTCCGCATCGTCCATCACCGCCGCCGTTGCTGCTCCACCCGGGCACACAGTAGCCCCGTCGTCTTCCACGGCGGCGCCGCCGCGCTGTGCGAGGACCTGTTCCAGATTGGTTCTGAGAGCATTTGCGGTTGCCTCGTTGGTTTGTGCCAAATCGCGCCATATCTGATTCTCGATGCATAAAGATTTCACTTTCTCTTCCAACGCCCAATTCAGCTTCCCGATTTTCTCTATTTCATCTTCCTTCGCTTTCAGCCTCTTCACCACGCTCACTTCTATTGCCTCCATGATTCTCCTTGCATGTCTCTTTCTCTTCTCTTCCAACTCCATCCTCACCTTCTCCATCTGAAGAACCCAACAAAACAATCAAAATATTAGATTTTGAGACATAAAACATTGGAAACTTTAATGGGTATTGAAGATTGAAGACATCTCAATCTCAATAATCTGATTGATTATATAAACTTACGCGTTGCGCAACGAGTTGATCGATGTCAAGTTGGTGCTGATGGATCTGGAGGGTAATGTCTTCGCCTAAGAAGGTGAAAGAGCCAGAGCCACCGTTTTTGTGATGGGGTTGAACTGAGACGGCGGCGGCGGCTGCGGCGGAGGCTGTGGCGGGGTATGAAGAGGGGAAAGGATAGTTGATGGAGCTTGATGTGTCCCTTGATCGTTTTCTCGACAAGGGAATGTTGTTATAAGAGAGAGTACTTTCCGATTTGATTGGAGTCTTTTGTTGTTGAGGCAGAGAATCTGCTGCAATTGAACTGTACATCGCCGGCGGAAGCATGACCTCTGCTCCGGCGGCGGCGGTTGTAGTTGTGCCGGATAAGGGCAGTAAGGATGAGTAACCCAGCTGATGTGCGTTGTATAGATTTAGATTCATATTTGTCGTTTCAATGTGATTATTCATCATGTCCCTGCACAGAGACACAGATTTCAGATTCATGTCTCAAATGAAAAATTAAATAACGTTGTTGTTGTTGTTATGATTCATGAATGAAATGATATGATGTACCTATTGCTTATGAGTTGAGGAGGAAAGAGATTGAGATGGCGAGCCTCAACGGCCATGTATGTATGTATGTATGTTATTGAAGAAAGTCGATGTTGGAGGGGGCTTTTTATTTATGTATATTGAAGTTGAGTTGTGTTGTGCGTTTTTGGCGTGGTTGTTGTTATGAGCAGTTTCTTCGGTAGTGGCTATTAGAAGGGAGAGAAGAGAAGACTCGGTTGTGTTTTTGTGTTGTGTGTGTGTGAGCGAGAGAGAGAATAGATAGAAATAGAGAAGAGCAAGGTAGATAATAATAAGAGGATGGATGAAATGAAAGGGGAAGACAAAGAAAGAAGATAGCACAAGTGAAATGAAAGAAAGGGAATGAAGAAAATGGGGCATGCAAATAGAGGTGGCATTGCTGTATGGTGGGGTTTATTTAGGGTTTCCTTCGGTCCACACATTATTATTGTTGAATTATTAAATTCACTAATTTAATTTAACTTTTTTTTATTATTTAAATGGAGAAAAAGAAAAGATAGTGTTGGTTTTAGTGAGGAGATCTTTTTGTCTAATCCAGAGTAGAGACCGTGCTAGAGTCTAGAGAGAGAGAGATTCCATGAGGGCAATTGCGAAATTATACGCCCGGTTTCAGGGGTGTTCTCGTAATTCCACTCTCTCCATATCCGTAGTAACTATTCAGATTGGCCAAGCAACATTCATTATCTTTTTACTTTCTCCATAAACGAATAAGTTAAATTAGTAAAATTAATAAATATTATTATTAGGAAAAACGGCGAATGTGACACGTAATACCTGCCCATTAGAGGGTGCCACGTAGATATATAGTGATACAAACAGTTTTTTCTTGTATGTAAAAGTTAATCAGCTAATTTTGTAGCTCAATTAAGAAGGATGAAAAAAAGGAAAAGCCAATAGTGATAATAAAAGAAAATGTTTATGTGATTTATGTAAATTAATAATTTAGATTTAGATGTTATTTTGTTTTAATATGCCAAAATTTTCTAGGACATAAAACTAACTACTTTTTATGTTTTTATTAAGACATATTTAAAGACTAATTTTTATAAATTAATTTTGTAGAGAAAACGAAAAAAATCAGAGTGAATAATGCTCAATATAACAGCCACTAAAATAATATAATGGTTGCTAATATATTGGTAAATATTTATTATGAGTAATGGTAATGCGTTTTAGAAAATAAATAGTAACATGTGAATTATAAATTCTGACTATTTAAAAATATACTTAAAATTAATATTTAAAATTTAAGCCCCAAATTAGGTTATAAAATAGTAAATTATTAGTGAAAAAATAAATTTTTTTATAAATTTAAATCATTCATAAAAAATATTAAAATATACAATCAAAATAACTTTTAAAATAAAATTTTATATTTTCAATTATTTTTTTTAGTGTCTATATTTTTAAGTTGTTAAAGAGCGTAAAATAATAACCATTTTTCATATTTATTATTATGAGTTGGCACATTGACACTTTTCAAAAATTTCTATTTGTTATAATGTAGTGATGGTTAAGAAGCTTAATTGGTCCACAAAAAAAATAAATACATAAAATTATAAATAAATTAGATATATTCAATTGAGGAAAATAAATAATAAAT
Source organism: Stylosanthes scabra (assembly GCA_036250425.1). Classification (NCBI taxonomy): domain Eukaryota; kingdom Viridiplantae; phylum Streptophyta; class Magnoliopsida; order Fabales; family Fabaceae; genus Stylosanthes; species Stylosanthes scabra. The sequence continues at coordinate 32,788 of JASCZI010212004.1, forward strand.
AATAGATCGTAAAACAAAAGAAGTCAACATTAATAATAGCTAATGTAAAATTAAATTTATAATAGAAGAATACTATAATGTCATATGAAATTAAATTCTCAATATATTTTTTTTTGTTATGAATTATCACTGCATTTAATTTTAATGTAAATAATATTTCTAAACCAAATGCAAAATTAATTAGAATATATTATTTAAAATTACCAGATATCTCTTTTTTAATAATTATTGTCGTTGAGGAAGGTAAGAGCTAAAAACAACGTGATAAAGGGTGGGTCCCAGTCGAGGTAAAAGAACACGTGTGTGGCAGGGTTGTGGGGGAACAGTAGAAGGATTAGGGTAATGGGCACGTGCGAGGAGCCACCGTGGAACGTGGGACCCACAAGAATAGTGGGTACGGTGTACCCGATGCAGGTGCACGCAAAGGAGAGACAGAGAGGGAAGTAAGGGCTTTTTTGTCTTTTAGCTTCTTGTTTATTGTTGGTGGTGATGGCGGTGGTGGTGGTGCTGTTTCTTGTTGTTGGTGGTGTTGTTTCTTCTTCATTCTTCTTTGTTAGTTGAGTCATGGTGGTGGCATGGACAACATTGCTTGTGTTGTGTGCTCCCCTCACTCACTCACTCACTTTTCACCATACCTTGACACGTGTCCTCCTTTTCTTGCTTCGCTCTTTTCTGTTTGGTGATGCTCCTCACTCTTCACTCCCACTACATGCACCGTCATGTACTCATCGAAAACTCTTGGCCGTTGGATTAGAAAAACAGTTTACAATGCTCTGTTGATTTCGCTACTGTTAGATGGGTCATGTAACTTCTACGTACTTATATTGTTGGTTAATGCAATTTTTTGTTTATTTTATTAATTTAATTTTGATTTACTATTAATATCAATGTAATATATATAATATTATATTGCGTCAGAAAAATAACTATTTTTTATATTAATTAACTGAATGATTATCCACAATACCAAATATGATAAATAGCACATCAAACTTATACTATTATTTTGCTGTTAATTATTTTTTTTCTTCCTTATATTTATCTATTTTATATTTTTCTTTTAAAAAGACAAAAGAATGGCATTGGTTAATTTATGAATAACAATGCTAAGTAACAATAAAAATTCAATTAATATCCGCAAACAACTTAAATTGGATATTCTATTTTTTTAGATTTTGGATATTTTATTTCTAAAAAATATAAAATTAACTTATTGTTGGTTGCTTTAAATTTTAGATATTTTATGATTTTTATTAAAAATATTAATAATTATAAATATTTTATTTTCTGTTGGCTGATTTATTGGTTAGAATTAGTCATTGCTGGTCATAATATTTCAATTTACCAACACAATAATAAGTGATCTGGATTCTACTTCCATATTTTATCAATGTAATGCAGATACTACAGTGCTAATAAAAGGGACAATTTGATTAGTATTCTTCTCCTAATATACAGAATGAATCTATCTTCCGAATGCAATGCTATATAATAATTTAAAAGGGAAAAAATATAATATAGTAACGTGAAATTAGTTAGTGTAACTACTTTAATATTTTAACTAGTAATCTAAAATTTGTTGTATTTCTTGTTAATTAAATACATTTTAATTTTCTAATTGTTATATTTTATATTAATTGTTTAAATTTAAAGGGATAACTTGTTAATCAAGTTAACTTGTTTTAAAAAATTCTAAAAACCTGTTAATTTATTTGTTATATTTAATAGCTGATTATTTTTTAATAAGCATGATACTAGCTCCCTGGTTTTTCTTAGAGTGCGTTAGCATTAACCTTAAAGTTTTAATTTTGAAAAGTTTTAATTTTCAAACAAAAAGCAAAATCCTGATAGGATATTTTTGTTGGTTGAATTCTTAATAATAAAGTTTAAATATCAACACTGATAGAGATTCTTAAAAAAAAAGAAAAGACAAGAAAACAAACACAATTTCATCTTAATAGGAACCCTTGTTTTGGGGAAGTGATAGTAGCCTTTTGTTACAAGCTAGTTATTATTAGTTATCTCGAAAACATAGCTTTATAAATAAAATTAAGAACAAAAAAATTGATCAACAGTAAATTTTCCAAATATATTATTTAATTTGGTAAATAAAAGGTATAGATTAGTATAGCTAAAAAAAATGATTAAAGAAATGAAAAAAAAATATACAGCAATTTATACTCTTGTAAAGTTGCAATTAAAATGAAATATTTGGCTTTATATTATTAGTTAACTACTTTTTAACAATCAAAAATCTAAATTTAAAGAGGAAATTCACCTTTTCCACATGTATGAAAATAAATAGTAATATATTCCAAATAATTGTGAATTCATTATGTATTCTATCTAATTAATTTGCTAACTGATTTTTAGTATATACATAATATTATTGTTATATCCAAATTGTCCTTTTAAAATTTGTTAGTATTTAATAATTGAAGACGATTTATCTTCAAATTATTAGTTGTCAAATTACTTTTAGTTGTTAAAATATTATTTTTCTAAAATAAATAAAAATAAAAATAATTAGGTATGCATTTACTATACTAATAATTTAATGTTGAACTTTTTGTAGAGATATCAAATTTGTCATGCGTCCTACTTTACCTTTTTTATTACTTTTTGAACGCGTAGGCTTACTTCCATTGAAAAATTTCATCAAAATCTCTGAATAATTTCTAGTAAGTTATAATTATTTTGATAATAATATGTCACATGTGTATGTATTCTTTGAATTGAATCTCACAAATTGTCCACATCCACACCTATATTCATAAAGAGAAAAAAAGAAAGAAAATTTTCAAAGTTGTGATATGGATTCATTGGATTTATTGAATCCATGATCCATTATTATTGATTTTCATGTATAATAGCTACCGACCATCAATAATGTTTTGCTATATATATTTGGTTAATTAATTATCATCACTTTTTCTATAGAGAACTTGCATTATTATTGCTTCTATCTCATCATTATTAGTATACCTTTGTTTTTGTTGGGCATTAATTTTTAGAATCAATTGTCAAATATTTAGTAGATTTTGAAAATTTCTAGATAGAAGAAGAATCACCAAAATTTTAAACATCATCCAGGCTTGCCTAACAATAAAAGAAAAAGAAAAAAAAGGTAAATAATAATTTGGATATAATAGACATTATTTATGCTATGGTTGTTGCTCTCTAAAATTTGAATAAACTTAGCCGCTAAGATTTGGCCTAAAAAGAAAGAAGCATACGCATTATATTTTTTGGGAGGATTTTTCGTTGAAGTAACATTTTGTGGGATGAAAAACAATTTCAAGAAAAAAATTATGAAAGATATAGAAAAAATAAATATCTTTTATGGTTTCAATATAACATTGTATATGCATTTTAGTTTAAGATATACTACATGGGAAATAATTTATTTCGTTAATAATATTTGAACAAACTTGTTGGTTTTCATTTTTGAAAATGTACATAAAACTATCTTAATAATAGTATATGTGGAATCCGAAAGGAGAAGTTAATATTATTAGATCCTCATTATGAATATAACTTAATTTAATAACATTCCTAATTATGATATATATATATATATATATATATATATATATATATATATATATATATATATATATATATATATATA
>JASCZI010212005.1:7078-22442 GCA_036250425.1 Stylosanthes scabra
TTTAAAAGATTAGAACAGATTTGATTTAAATTTAAACTTCCTAATTTACTACTAAACAAAATCAAATTCAAATTTAAACTTAAAATACTCCAACAAAAAAGCTTCTTCCACTTGGTTACTTCATCTTCAAGTAATTTCAAAATCTGAACTAAATCCAATCAACTTAGCGCTCTTCTTATGATTATTTGCACTCCAAGTAACTTTATGGAAGCCATGTTCCTTGCACCCCAAGTCAATGCATTTTCTCTTGAGACGAACTCTTGGTCTTCTTGATGTCCAGAATCGACATAGTGTAATTCTTCTAGTATTCTGATCCTTGAACATGAGAAGATTTTCATTCTGCCCCTTATCTCTAACCTGACGAAAATGCCCTCCTGAACATGTATCATGAACCGCGCCACCTGAAGCGTCCGAGCGCACCATCAACGGAAAACGTCCTTATTAAGAAAGGGGTAGCGCGGACGCGCCATCAGGGGCGCGCAGCTGCGCGGTCAGGGCAGATTGGGCTCCTTGGCTTTTTGTCCATTCTCCTTGATTTCCTTGTTCTTCCTAACTTCCCTTGGGCTCTTCTCCTTCACTTTGGGCCTGGAATTCACTAACAAATACATCAATGCACCAAGTCGGAGGAGATTTCAATAATTATATGCACTTTAGAAGCTATATTAACAATTAATCAATTAAGAGCACAATTAAACAAGGGATAAAAAAACTTGGTCAATCACTAGTAAATATGTGAAAAAATATTGATAAGAGCATCCTTTTTAGCATGAATTTTATCATAAAAACCCCCTCATAAGTGTTTTTTATGGTAAATCGAGATTCTGATTGTATTAAAAACAATAGCGCAACATATATATATATAGTTGACTTATGGAAAAATTGTACTTCATTTCCCCACTCCTAATCACTTTTTGTGCAAACCATATTATATATTGTCTCCATTAAATTAAAAAAAAATATATGATAAAAGTAATGCCCACGAGTTTCACCTGACTACACAAAAAATAGTTACACAAAAGTACTTCTCGAGACTAATAATAATGTTGTAAACAAACATGACATTATTGGTATATATGTCTGTAATACACTAATATGTGTGTTCAAAAACTTATAATTAATCACCCAAAAGCAGCTTTTACTACTACATCATTTGCAAGCTTACTGCTCCTACATCCTAAACCAAACGAGATTGATTTCAACGCCCTCCACAACCCTTTGCAATTATTATTATTCTTGTTATTATACCTCTTCCCCTTCTTCACCTCTTCCCCATTCTCCGGTGGTGGTGCTACCACGGCGAACATCGTTTTCTGGCTGCGGCTGCGGCTCTGCCTGTATCTAATGCCACTTAGATCCATAGCATTGTTGTTGGGCAATCTAGGCATCCCAAACATGAACAAGAACCACCTTGACTTTGTGGTTGACCTCATTAGGGACACCTTCCCTATTGATGGGTACTCATAATTGAAATTACTCTTTTCACCCTCCTTTGCTTTTTTTCCGCCCTTTTTGGAATTCCATGGATGAACAAGTGTACTCTTTTGATGAATGATGTTGTTGTTGTCCTCCTCCTTATTATTATTATTATTATTCCCACCACCAGCTTCCTTATAAGGGATGAGTTTGCCACAGAAGATTATGTTATCTGAAATTGTGGTTTTGCTATGAGTGGTGGAGGCGGTGAATTCCTCACTGAAAAACTCAAAGAAGTCATCGTCATCTTTTTCAGTGAATCGTGACGATGATGTCTTCTTTCCATGCGTGGAGAGAAACACGTCATCATCACGAACCCTTTGATGATTATTAGTTGAATCCGCAGATGATGACGATGTTGAGGAGGAAGAATTGTTGCTGTAAAGAGGAAGGTCACAAAGGGAGAGAGCTTCATCATCATCTTCTCCTTCTTCCAATAATAATGAATCATAATCTTCTTGTTCATGAAGCAGAGTGCTTTCTTCTTCTACTAGGCTTTGGCCTAAGTAAAACTCCCTAGCCACCATTAAATTTTACACACTACTACTAATGAAGGGACAAATTAAACTAGAGGGAATGAATAAGGACTGTTAAATATATATAGATATTGATGCTTGTGATGAAGAAGCTGCCAATTGAGTCATTGTATATATGCACTCCAATTTTATAGTGTATATCATATGGAAGAGAAAAGAAGATTAGATTATTTTAAAAGACAGGGAGAGAGAGAGGGTAAAAGAGAGTGATGATGTCGATGCCTTCTATGCTTCTAGATGAATACAGGAAAAAAAATAAAGAAGTGGTCGCTAATCAAATTAAGGATTACAAGGTACTTAAGTCCACCAATTTATTTATTAACCATCTAGAAGAGCAGGCCCGCTAAACGCCTAGAAATTAAAGGTCCTTGTATCATATTATCATTAATTAATTTATTAATTAACCTAAATATATACATATCTTGTGTGCTCGTTTTGTTTTTATATAAATGACGTACTTTATATCATTTTTTAATTAATTAATATTACGACAGAGATCAGAATATATATGTAATTATTCATGTAAAATAATATATATATATATATTTAATATTTCTAAACCGAAAACAAATATTTGATTAGAATATAATATAGTTATCATTTTTTGTGACGATATATTTATCATTTGAAAAAATTAAAAAGCTAACATATTATGACCAATAGGTAGCCAATATGAGTTACGAATGATAACTTATAAAAATTTTGGGTAATTACTTAATCATTAATATATCAATTACGGATGATAACTCATACAAATTTTAGATGATAACTTAATTATTGGCTCCTTAATAGGTTTCCTAACGTTAGTTCCGTAGCATTGTTCTTTTGATTAATCATCATATTTTATATTAAATACAACTAATTAATAAATAAAGAGATGGTTATTTTTTTAAAAGTTAAATAAAGTGATAGAGGATTAATTAAAAAAATTAACTTAGGCAGTTATACGTTGCTAAACGCATATTACATGCATTTAAGGTTAACTAATTAATATATAACTTCAATTTATTGATGTTATATTATGTATTTATTATTATTATTATTATTATTATTATTATTATTATTATAATTTTAACGCGGAAGTAGCTTCTAGATGAATATTTCAGATTTCAGATTTGCATTGTGGTATATATGGTAGCATATCTCTCTCACTACCTTTCTATTTTGCTTTTATAATTATTTATGAGTGGAGGCTGCTTGGGATTGTCTCCACATGTCTTTAGCCTAAGTTCCTGTTTGGAGCATAGCACCCAAGTCATATACCATGGTCCCACGTTAACCTCATACAGATACTGATACAGGGATTTCATTCTAATATTATTTTATATAGTTTGGCACATTTGACATTTTTGTAGCCGGCAACTGTACCATATACTCTCCCATTCTAGATCTTTAATATTTATATTTGTGTAGTATATAGTGCACTGTATTGGCATTGACTCATTTTATTTGGATATTTTGTGTGCTTCATTCATGTGTTGGGGTATAATAAGATCTTTGAATTGTCGCCTTTGACTTGCTATGCAAGATATAGTAATTAGGTAGGCATTTATGGCCTTGAATTTACAATTTAAAAAGAATTTTTTTTAAAAAAAAAAAGAAACAATTGATTTCAAAATAAGAAATGTGTTCAAGCATAAAGGTATCACAAAAAATTGGAAAATAATGTTAATTTCATGCATAAGAATTTTCTGCTGAGTGGATATATATATAGTCTTCTAGAATTCAACATCTACATGCTCAACGAGATAATCGCAAATGACTATTTGAGAATATTCACATTCAATTTATTTTTGGACATGCCATTCAAAATGTTTGAAAGCAAGGTCACAGAAATCCAATTATAGATATTTGTAAGATGATCTTTATTAAGGTATATTCTTTTGAGAAAGAAATTAAAGTATATTTTTAATGATAAAACATTTATTAAAATATATATATATATATATGAATGTTTTATTTTTTATTGGTTGATTTATTGGTTAGAAAATTATTAATAAGCTATACTTTCTCAATATATTACATATATTATTTTTTATAATAACTATGTTATATAGTTATAGATTTTTATATTATTTTCTTTGAAACAGTTATTTTTATAATTATATGGTATAGATTTTTAATATATCATGTGAAGATAAATTATAATCTAGAGAAGGAGATTAAATCTAGGATCACCTTTTTAAAATTTGCTTAAAACGAATTTGGATTTTAAGTTGCAGTAACAACTATTCTGGATCAATCATCTCTATTGTGACAATCTTCAAGGAAGAAGGGACTAAAGTACACACGAAAATGAAACGATAGACAAAAGTACAATTATTTGATCGATGGACACGTTTGCTATTCCGTTTGCAAACCTCTCACGCCGTGAGTATCTGTCCACATGTCACACTTTTTCTTCCCTTGTGTCACTCATAATTTACAAGGTGCAATATGTGAATTTAATTTTTTTTTCTTCCTACGTCTTCCTCAAAGCAAGATACGGCGGAGCAACCGTCTTTGCGCAGGTCAGTGTCGTCGTCAATCAACGGCACTGCAGAGAGTAAATCATTTTCCTCATTCTTCTTCTTCGTTTATTAAGTGGTCTCTTTGCATTCTTTGTTCAATCTCTATTTGTGCATCACTGTAGTTTGGTATCTCGTTTACTCTTGCTGCATTGTATGTTCATTCTTTGTTTGTACATCATTGTGTTCTTTTATTAATTGTTTGTTTGAATGGTTGATGATGTTACGTTGGAATTTATTCTAGGTTAAAGTTGTTGATATTACTGATGATATTGTCGATTTTCCTTTGGATCCAACTCCTACCCCCGTTGCAACCCCAAATCCCACCCCCATTGCAAGTCCATCCTGAATCCCTGAATCTCCTCCACACATTGTGCAAAGAACCACAAAAGGTAGCGTTAAGAAGTGGGCTCTAAAAGCTCCAACAATGAAAACCACCACAACAATTCTAGAAAACCTATTTGAACCTGAACCTGATACACAAAATCCAACTGTAGACCAGCCCCAAGTGACAATGCACCCGAATTGGAAAGTGTATTTGAAAATCAAATTACTGGTTCTACTCAAGTTAAATTGCATGATGGAGTTGAGAATGCTTCTCAGAGTCAACCGTCGTCTAACGAAAATCAAAGAAACAGAAGAGCGTCGTACAAGAGGCTAGCTCCTACTGGACAAGCAATTGTGCAAGGAGGAAAAGGGGAGGCACCAAAGATCTTTGTCCCCCGTGTTAATCCGCATCCAAGTTCGGGTGAAGAGAGTGATGATAGTGACAGCGATTAGAACTACCATCAGTATGAGAACGAAGAATTGCATAGTTTATATTCCTCTGATGCTGAAAGTGATAATGAAGTCTAGCCATAGGGTAATCCAGTAGCTGCGTTTGGACTTGTTCATTTGGAGCTTGGGATGAAGTTTGCAACCATCAAAGAATTCCAAAGGGCAGTGAGGGAATACAACATTCAGCTTGACATAAGCATTAAATTTAGTCGAGTGGAGCCATCAAAGCTTCAAAGCTTCATGTAAGGGGATCTGCAAAAAGCGCAACTTGATGTCCACCAACATCAACAACTGGACTTGGAACAGGCTGATGCGCGGCCCTGAGGCCGCAGTTCGGAGTCGGAACTCGTTGAAACAAGGTTCCGAACCCGGCTTACGAATACCGCGAATCAAATTTAGTTAAAAATATGTCACAAGATGCAACCAGTTTAAAATACCGAGTACGAGACTCGGGTCATTCTCCATAGGAAGTGAAAATAGTGATTTCTCTTTTGGTTGGAAAAGATCGGTGGTTGCAATAAATTAAAGAGCGCCCGGCCATGGGTGAAAATACCGTGCGTTCCTATGATCACTACCGATCCCAGATTGGATGGACTGTCACATTAAAGAAAACTAATTGTAATAACCCGCCTTTTCGCAACACTATTTCTTAAGCCACGGTTTTGTCCGAAACAACTATAACGAACGTATTTGACTTCGCTTACTTGAAATAATGTTGTGTGATATTAGAATAGTGACTTGGACGATAATGATGACGGTTCTAAGACGATGATGCTAAGTTAGCACTACGCTTTTGCCTTACGGCACGCTTTTAACGGTTTTGCTAAAACGCGCGTAATTTCAGAAACGAAAATTTTCCGAAATTCGTATATGAGCATGGAGACCCTAGCCGTGTACCTTCAGCCCAAAAATGTCCAAAAAATAAAATAGTTACTCATGGTAATTAGGTTTACTTGTTAGTTACTCATAAAAAGTTACTCATAATCCATTTTACTTCATACAAACAATTTACTACTTCAAACAACTCACAAATTCTCTCAAACTCTCTTTACACATCCGAACTCACTCTCTCTCTCCCTTCAAACAATTTCCAGAATTTTAACACACAAAAACACTTCCCCAACACTCTCTCTCTTAATATTAAAGATCAAACACCCTTATTTTATAAGAACAACTCAAGAACACCTTGAGTGTTCATCATCATACTCGAAGAACATCATCATCACCACCGCCGAGCCAACATCATTTCATCATCCTCATTCTCATCACAAGCTTCTCATCTTCATCTCTTCATCATCTACTTCTTCTTTCTTCATATATCTCAAGGTAAGTGCAAACCCTAGTTCATCCAAACAACTCATAAGATAAACTAAAGATCTCTTGTATTTTCTTTCATGACTAGGTCATTTCTATCCATATTGGCTGAACCTATCACCCTTGTTTCTTCAAGTTCTATTTCATTTCATCAAAGGTAATGAAGCTCTCTTCACTTCTCTTCATACCCGAAACCCTAGTGCTCTCCATGACTCATGTTTTCTTGTTTTCAAAATAAAAATGGTAGCTTTGAACGTCCAAGTGCACAGTTGAGGCAAGCTCGAGTAAAAGCTAGGAAAGTTGGTGAAAGTTGGTGTTTTGATAAGTGATCTTGGTGATTCAAAGAGCAAGCTACACCCTAAGGTAAGGGGTTAGGCTTAGATTAGATATATGTGCTATTTGTGCTATGTGATGTGCTTGCTTGCTTGCTTGAATGCTATTGCCATGAGAATGCCTATTGCTTGCTTGAATATTGATTAAAATGCCTTTCTACAAAAATGGCCTTTGGCCGAATTGATGATGCTCAAAGAGATGAGCTTTTTGATGATCAAAATGATAAGAGATGTTGTATGCATAATGGCCGAGAGGTTATCACCCTTGGGACAAAATATTTCATAAAACATAAACTACTAAATCGGTTAAGAGAATTAAAAATAATAAAAATGATGTTTTTGTGAAATAAAGGGAAAAATGGTAATATAAGTGTCTTAATACATTTTCCAGAAATGGAACTTAAAGTTTAATGTGAAAAGTAAGTGTTTTTGATATAAAACTTAAAGGATTAAGTTTAGGTGGTAAATTAGTAAAACTAGTAAGTAAAGACTAGGTAAAAAGGGATAAAAATGTCTTTAATGAAATTTGTTTTCAAAACTGTTTTAAATGGGGTCTTATATGTGTCTAATGAGTCTAATAAAATTTCACCTTAGAATAATAAAGTTACCTTAGGTAAATAAATTATTTACTAAAATTAGTTAAAAATCGAACCGGCTATGGGTCTCAAAGGGCAGTTTCGTCTTTTAAAAAGTGTCTTTTCTTAAAACTGTTTTTACCACCTGTACATGAAGATGTTAGGAGAATAATGCAATTGGTTTGGGTTTAAAAGGATTTAAAATGAAAACGTTATAAAATTATTAGTAAAATAGGTTTACTCGGTAAATAAGGATTTATTACAAGGGTAAAACGGTCTTAAAAACTGAGTTGTAAATAAAACTGTTTAAATGATAAATAAAGCTGTATTTTAGAATGGTAATGGCGCTGGTTTGAGTTAAAAAGAATAAAAGATGAAAAAGATATTTAATTTATACTAAGCTAAGTTAAAACCAAAAAGCTAAGAAAACTCCTAAATTAGAAGAAGATAGAATATTCATAATTAATCCTTAATAAGTGAACAGATAGAGAATAATGATATATTATAAGTGCTGGAATATCACAAAATATTAAAAGACACCAAGAGAATGATATATGATAAAACGGTTAGTAAACCGGTTAAACCGATGAGTCGTAAGAGTGGAAAGAAGCTAAACCGAAGGCTAAGATTATCGTGATGATATAAGCTCCGAGTATTAAGTCTAAGAGAATGTGATAATGCGTAAAATCAATATAATAATCGAGTCCCAAGGTGTGGCCATATAACCTTAGATGTGACGGTTGATATCGATTCGGTTTGGTTGGCGATGGTATGGGACACGACGATCGAACCAGGTTTTTCTTTTGGGAATGGTTCATGGTTCTGGACCGGTTTAACCCCTTAAAAAGGATTGGTTTGGCAACTGACCAAGTATCGGTTCTATCGGGCTTGTGTCACTGTCAGACTGGTTGGTTCAGCTAAGTCATGTAGACCGAAGGCTAATCCGGCTACAAAGATGCTACTCTGGCTAACGGTTCAAAGGAACGAACCGGTAAGATGTTAAAGACTAAGAGATGATGATATGGCTGAATACTAAAGCTAAAGAAAGGCTAAATGCAAGGGCTGGGTCTTGTCCCGCTTGTCTGAGAACTAAAGCTTGAAGGGCTAGCTACCTGAAAGGCAATAATGATCATCTTGTTCCCCTATCGATGCGGTTTCTTTGCTTTACGGAGTTATTGCTGGTGACGGGATCCTCACCATGTTTATTTGCAGCACCTAGGGTACCATGTGCTACATGTTCTAGCCAACGGAACATGGTCGCCTTGGACAAGCCAAAGTCCACGACATTCGACAGTGGTGAACCATACTTGGGTTTGATCCTAAGTAATCGTCGGGTGCGGGAAGTAAACCGACGCATGAGCTCATGGCCTGCATTAGGAACAGGCATACATCATATTGTGTGTTGCATTTGTGTGTGATTGCATTATTGATTGTGTATGCTTTATATTTCTGCTGTTGCTACTTGACTACTTGCTACTTGCTACCTACGTGACGTCAGCCCCTAAGATAGATTAGTTGTCGTCGTGATACCCCAAGCTGGGAACCTTAGGTTCTCACCCCTTTCTTCTTACACTACGCATGACTTCTTCTTCTCTCTCTATCTCTCTCTCACTCTCTCTCTGACGCGATGAGGCCTTCTGCACCACGTCCTCCACGACCTGCTGTTTTCCCGAGCTCGTCCGTTTCATCAGGTTCCAGTGGAAGTTTCAACCGTGAACATGAGAGATCACCTCGTACTCCTTTGCCGCCTCCCCCTGCGTTACAGGCACCAGGACCGGTGTACCCTGTCCCTCGTACTCCGATGACGGATGCGAGGCGATACCGTAGTTTGTTCTCCCGTTGCCGCATTGCACCTCCTACTCCTCCCTATCATTCTCCCCCACCTAGTGATGAGGAACCCTCGGAGGGCACCGTCGACCCTGCTGCTGAATTGGAAAGTGACCCTGATGAGCCTTACCAAGAAGACACCATGTATCCTGCTAGCTACGACGCCTATCATTCTGATACCTCCTATGGGCCTGAGAGGGAGAGTGTCAGTGTTAGCTCCGCTCCTTCCAGTCGTCACTCCTCGGACGATTCTTCTGCTAGTGGTTCCATAGGGTACGGTGAAGCCTCTAGTGGCTTGGCAAGCGACAGTGCACCAGACGACGATCTGGTGAACCGCCATTTTGCCGGGACATTTCCATAGCTACTGGGGTGGTATGGTTGAGTCTTAGTACCTCATGAACTGTTAGAACAGTACGAGGACTAGGTTTAGATAGTCAGGTTGGACTCAGTTAGGTGACTTTAGCTGGGGTCGAGTTCAAACCTGTAGGGTGTCAGTTGCGTTGTACTTTACTTATTTGTACTTTCCCTTTTATATTTCTTTTCTGTTGGTCTTTCAGAGTCTGTAGTATTTTCCCTTTGAGTTCTTTTGTATTTCAGAACCTAATTGGTAATTTCAATTATATGCAAATTTCCTGTTTACTTATAACTGTTATTTAATTGTTTAATCTATTTGTGAATCGAAGGATATATCACTGCTATCGTTACGTTACAACACGACAGGCTTGTAAGTTTTGGAATTTTAGAGTTAGGTTTTTAGTGACATCTTCGGCCGTAGGTGTGATCATGACATACCAAAAGTCGGGATGTTACACTAACCACCACTGTCTAATAGTCGGGTGGCAGAGTTAACCCCTATCCGAATGTCCTAGGCGTACACAATAACGAGGGACCTAGGTCTTGCAACAAACTCGAATAAATTTGCGTCACCGAATAAATTCACCAGTGGTGTAAATACACCGAATTGAGTCTGTATCGTTAAGGTCCTCCCGCCATTGGCAGGGGCGTAGCGTTAACAGCATCGGAATTAACTTCGTTCCTCCCATCCGTTGCCCTTAGGGATCGGCAGCTAAGGTCATCCACATATTTCAACCCATAGCCGAGACACAAGGTCACTACTAACTACTAGCAGAATTCATAACGATAGAAATAAAACGGGCAGCATAATAGGAAGACATCATAGCAAAATAGCAGAAAACAAACGGACAGAATAACAGCAGTAATATTGATAAATTCGGAAATCAAATGGACAGAGTAACGACACTAATAGAAACAGTAAATTGTTTGGATAGTGTGGTTACAAGAAAATGGAAATCCTAAGAACTAAAATAATTAAACTAAGAGAGAAAATGGGAGAACATGAGTTCCCCAAAAACTCTAAAAAATTATTCAAGATTCATAATCCCCCAAAAAGGGGCTCCAAGGGTGTGTTGAATGTGGTATCATCCCTCCTATTTATTGGCTTCCATTTGGCTTGAAATTCCCTTTTTGACCTTCATTTTGCTTGCTGTCCATGCACCTGTACGTACACACCTAAGTTCCTGTGCGTACGCACAAGTGAGAAAACGTGACTTGCGCATCACTCCTGCTTGTGTGCGTACGCATCGAGTCCCTGTGCGTACGCATATCGAACTATTATATATCGTTGTGAAGCTCTGGATGTTAGCTTTCCAATGGTGTTAGAACCAAGTCACTTCGACCTCTATAGCTCAAGTTATGATCAAATTAGTGACAAGAGGTCAGGATTGACAGCATCAGGAAAATTCTGAGCACTAATCTTTGGACGCAAAGTTCTCATAGAATCACTTAGAACCGGACAAAGTATTCAACATGAGAGTTATAGGTATTGAATTCTTCTTTTCAAAGAGTCCATGTTTGCTCAAATCCGATGACTATAGCTCCCTTTCTCATCTTTTCATTCTTGCTCATTTTGCATTCCTTGGCCACTTCCAATCCAACTCTAACCTCTCTAGGCCTGAAACACTTGAACAAACACATCAAGGTATCGAATGGAATAGAAATTAAGTAAGTAAGTAAGTAAATATATAGCAAATTATGGCCAAAAATGCATGTATTCACAATTTAAGCCCTAAGGAACAACAATTCATGAATGCACTTAATTTGCAAGTATTTAAGTGAGTTTGGTTTGATAATTTGTGTATTTATAGCACAAAATAAACCATCAGAAATGAGTTTATCAACGAACCAAAAAATGGAGGTGGAGCTGCACAAAAAATAGTTAACTTCGTACTTTTTTAGGTGTTTATTTTGATGAAAACTGGAAATGACAAATTGTAATTCACAAGCTTTAACTTGTATTATTTTGGTGTTTGCGCTCTTTTAAGAACCAGTATTTCTTAGTTCTCTTTTACTTCCTTCAGAAGTTATGTGTTGTCTTTCTTTTGAGATTATGTAATTTACAAGTACTCTAAAGTGAATTCTTAGTTGCTTAAGGGACTATTGTTGTTATAAGGGTTTATTTTGTGAAAAATATCACTTTTGTGAATGGCAATTGCTAAATTATGGATATTGAATTCTAATTTCATCAGGTACAATTGTCATTTGCTTTTGTAGATTATTGCATTTCCAGGTTCTATTAGGCTTTGGATTTGATTGTGTATCTTTAAGATTATTGCATTTACAGGTTCTGTTCCGCTTTGGATTTGATTGTGCATCTTTCAGGTTCAATTTCTTGTGTACATTATCAGGTTCAATAAGGATTTTAAGTTTAATTTCTTGTATATAGGGTTATGTAACTTATTGATTTCATCAGGGTCAATTACTGCTATGGATATGCATTAGGTACAAATTCATTAGGTTCATTAACCTCGCTGATTTTAATGACTAAAATTCAATTACAAAATATGCTTAGTTCAGGATACTCAAGCCTCAGACTGAGCAACTCAATTATGTGGGTAATCACTCAAGGCCACCACATAATGATCCCTATTCCAACACTTACAATGCAGACTGGAGGAATCATCCTAATTTAATTTGGGGAGGTAATCAAGGGCAATACCATCCTCCCTTTCAGAGACAGCATCCATTTCAGTCACGTCCTCTTCTTGCTCCACCACAGCCGAAGCAACCTCAGTCTACTTCCATTGAAGCGGCATTGGCTCAGCTCACTTCCAACACCTCTAGTTTTATTCAATCCACCAATAATTTCATGGATGAAACTAGAGCAAACTTCAAGAATCAAGAAGCTGCAATTAAGAACTTGGAACTACAAGTGGGAGAAATTGCTAAGCAATTAGCACATAGGCCCGCTAACACTTTTCCGAGTGACACCATCACTAATCCAAGAGAAGAGTGCAAGGCTATTAGTGCCATGATGGTGGAAGAAACCCCATGAATGGAAGAATTTTTGAGACGTTCAGTAAATGTAATTCCTTTAGGTTTTAGTAGTTAGTATATATAGTTAGTCTTAGGTTAATTTGAAGCATCTTGGATCACACTTGAGTCTTTTGTTTTGTTTTTCTCTCTGTCACGTTTCTGTTACGTAAATTAGGATTAGGTTTTAATGGATTCCTTTTCTTCTATTGTTGCATTGCTTTTCACCATGAGTAACTAAACACTTCATCAAGCCAGGGATGAGAGCAATGTTCATCCCAAGCATGGATTCTTAATTTAATTTCACTTTTCTTCAACTGCAAGCATCACAAATCAAAGTGCAATTTCTCTATTCTTCAATTTCAGGAACAAAAACTAACCGAGAGGTAATTTGCTTCCTAACCTTCAGTTTAATAATTTTGAGAGAAATCTAAATTGATTGTGTTTGAGAATTATTCTTTATGATTTTCTAGTAACTTAGAGATAGGGAATTGGTTAATTATGAAATTATTTTGTGAATCTCAATTAGGGTTTATTAGATTAGTAAGTGACATAAAACTAATCTGTAATCTTTTTTGTAATTCACAAAATTGAACTAGGATTAATCTTAACCTCTATCTTAGTTAGTTAATCAAGAGATTAATAATTAATTAAGTTTAGAGAAACTAGATCACTAAGAGATTAGGATTTAGTTAATTAGGGTTCATTGTGATTTGATGATTACTTGCATGAGAAGAAAGTGATTAATTGAATTAGGATTTTGTTTGGCTGAATATCTCTAAATCCTTGACTTGTCTCTCATTATTTTCCTTATCCTTAATTGTTTAGTTTGCTGTCCAAGTTTCTTAATTGTTAATTTTGTGAGATTTTGCATGATTTTTGCTTGATTTGATTAGATTAGATTAGATTAGATATAGATTCACCACTATTTTGATATTTGATTTTGTCTAATTAAAGAATCAATTGATCATTATTGCTTAGTCCGTTAATCCTCGTGGGACGATACTCTACTCACTTTTATTACTTGATACGATCTGGTGCACTTGCCGGTGGGAGTCCGAAACTCCGTAAGGATTTCGGGCATCAATGGGTTATTCGAGTTCACTGAATACCTTGGTCTTACGTTATTGAGTATACCTAGGACATTCGGATAGGGGCTAACTCCACCACTCGACCATTAGACAGAGTGGCGAATTTCCTTTAATTGACAGTCTAGGGACGCACAGTACTTCAACCCACGGCCAAGCACCCCTTTATCATATTGCAATCTTATTCTATTTCTCTGCTCTGTTCTCAAAACAACAATAGCAACCCTGATCTTTTCTCAACCAAAAGCGAACATCTGTTTTCAATTCCTAGGGAGAACGACCCGAGTCCAGTACTCGGTATTCTTAACTAGTTGCATCATGTGACACCTTAACTAAATTTGGTCGAGGTTCTCGTAATCTGATTTGGAGTTATCTGCGATGAACTCTTGCTGTTTTTTAATTCTTAAGGAATTCCGAAATGGTCTCAAGGATCACATCACTTCCCACAGCTCTTTCCTCCCTTGGTGCAAGGCTAGAAGAATGTCTCTGATGCTGTCTTGAGAAGGTGGCTGTGGTGGTGGAAGATCTTTGTATCCATAATATGCATCACCATATTCATTGGATTGGTATGCGTTGCATTGAAGAACATGGTGTTGGTAGGGTGGAGGATTCCAGGGGGTGTATCTTTGACCATACGAGCAAGCTTCCTCCATCAGTTGCTTTCTCAAGCCTTGGTGAACATCGTTGACAGCGACATTTCCTGTTTCACTCAGAAATTGTCCAACAACAGATAAAACAACAAAGAAAACGAATACTCTAAAAATCAAACAAACAAATTATTTACAATATTAACATATTCACAGACAACAAAATACAAACGCACATTTTCAATTCCCCGGCAACGACACCAAAAATATGATGATGCTTGATGCATTAGCATCTTTAATGATTTCTTTAACTAAATCATGCTCAATTCCTTAATTTAATTGTTTTATGAGTTCATAAATTAGTAAAAATACATGTAAATTATTTAATATTTAATAAATATGGTACTTTGAGTATTTTATTGGTTAATTTCAGTGAAAATGGCCAAAGGAGCATGAAAACATGGACTTGGAGGCAGAACTGGACGCCCAAGCACCCAGTCTGGCACCCAGGAGCCCAATTTCAGCACCAGAGGTTCAGTTTCAGGCGCCCAACAGTAGCTCCTTGCACCATCAGCAGCGCCGACGCACTAAGACAGCACCCAGTCTGGCGCCTAGGCGCCCAAACAGCACCCCAGGGTTAGAAAACTGGCGCCTAGGCGCCCATACTCAGTACCTCAGCATTAAACTTAGCATTTTCAGCGCCTAGGCGCCAGTTCTCAATGCCTAGGCGCCAGAATTAGTGATTAGGCTATTAAAATGCTGTTTTGATGTATAATTGTAATTTCAATTATAATTTCTTATGTAATTTCATTCTAGATGAATTTGTATTTCATTTAGGTGATCTTAAATCTATAAATAGGTGGAACATCAAAGATTAGAGATCACTCTACATTTTAGATCAATTTTAGTTCCACTTAGATATAGATTAGTTGTAACACATTTTCAATCAATCAATTAGAGGCAATTCAGTTTTAATTTCTCTCTTTCTTAGTTTCATTTTCTCTCTCTTTCTCTCTTT
>JASCZI010212007.1:8651-16151 GCA_036250425.1 Stylosanthes scabra
AATTGAGAAATGTTTGGGAAAAGCTAAAGAAAGCATTGGAAGCAAAGGATTCATGAAGAGAAACCAAGAAAGGAAGAATGTTGCTAGTAGAGTTGCTAGCATGTTGCTCAAACAACTTGGAATGTTGCTCATACAACTTTAATGCTGTGCAAGCAACAATTAGCTGAAAAACAATTGTTGCGCACGCAACAATTGATGTTGCGCATGCAACATGTTGTTGCCAGCAGCGTTGCTTGTGCAACGAAATTGTTGCTTGCGCAGCGAATGCTGTTGCTTGCGCAACCTGCACCTTTGCAGCACCCAAATTGAAGGCCAAAATTGGAATTTCAAGTCTTGGGGCCTAGGCCAAGCCTCTTTGATGCCCAAATTCACTCTATATAAAGGGTGAGTAGCTGAAGCACAAGGGAGGCTAGACACTACACACTGCCCATTAGGATTATTTAATAGTTTAGATAGTTTATGAGGAATTTGTGAGAGTTTTCCATCTCTCATTTTCTCTCTTCTAGTTCATAGTGTTCTTCATTTTCTCTTCTAATTTCCAGCCCTCACTAGCCAAACTCTTTACTTTAATTCATGTTTGAATGCTTGTTAATTACTTCTCTTGTTTAATTAATGCAATCTATACTTGTTTCTTTCATCTATTTCTCTATTTCTCATTTCTAGCTTTCATGTTCTTATGTTCTTATCCTGTTCTTGCTGAATTATTTTCTCTCATGATCTATTACTATTTTGTTGGTAGATTATTGATAATTGTTGTTTCTCTTACTTCTTTATTCTATTGATCATCTTGATTTGCTATTTCTTTTGCTATTTACCATGTTTATTTACTATGCCTGCCAAGTGTTTGATGTTTTGTTTCTTATAATTATGGAGTAGTATTCTTGTGCCTTGGTCATGGGTTGAAGTGTGGATGATGTTAGCCACTAATCCCTAAGGATAAGAATGGGTTAAGGCCTGAGTTAAAACTGTTTTGATGACGCTATGCTAATGACAATAACGGGAGAACCTTAAATGAGATAAACTCAATTCGGTGCAAAGTACACCACTGGTGAGTTCTTCCTGGTGACGCGGGATTTACTCGAGTCCTGTTGAGACCTTGGTTCTACATTATTGTGTATGCATAGGATTTTCAGAACGAGGTTAATTCCACCCATTCGACCATCTGACAGAGTGGGCTTTTGTGCCTTACATGACAACCATTCATAATTGGGATTAGTGGTGATCATAGGGACATATTATACTTCAACCCAAGACCAAGCACCCATTATCATCATCAGATCTACCTTTGTTTCATTTTTGCTCCTGTTACCGATACTCAACCTTTGCAACCCCGATATTTTCACAACCATTCGCGAGCCATAATATTTCAATTCCTAGGGAGAACGACCCTGTTAGTCACAATGCACAACACTCAAGAGGGGGTGAATTGAGTGTTCAAACAACAATAGAAAATTTTTGCGGAAGTTTAAATTGCTATGGAAATAAATAGCTCAAATGATTGTACTAGTATTTTTCCAAGGACTTAAGCCACTTCTTAAGTACTTACAAGGAGCTTGTGCTTTCCAAAACACTTGTTTAAATGTAAATAACGAAATTATAAAAGATAAGAGATAGAGATACGATACACCAATCTTTAGAGTGGTTCGGCACAATCCTCGCCTACGTCCACTTTCTTTCTCAATCGCAATTGAGAAGTTCCACTATAATCAAGCTTCAAGGTGCTTGATAAAACCGTTTACAATCTTGAGTATTAGATCCTAACACCTCACGACGTTACAATAAACCACTCCACTCGAAGTATCCCAACTTCAAGAATTTTTCTTAAGTGTTTATCTCAATCGACTCTAGTGTTTAATCTCTCAACTCAACAATAAGAGAACCAATCTCTTATCATACAAATCAACAAAGAATTTTGGAATTTCTCTAACAAGAGTATGATGATACAATGAATATCTATGAACCAAATTGTGTGTATCTCTCAAATTAGTGCATAAAACACTTTGAAATAGATTTAGAATGAAAGTATAATAACAAGAAGCTTTTCAAATGATCAAGTGTAGTAAATGAGCTTCATAAACATGTATTTATAGGCTCCCAAGCTTATAGAACCATTTGGGTGTGAATGGAATCAAATCGTTTTGTCAAACTAGCCGTTTTTGTGCTTTTTAGCACTAGGGTATCGATACCATGCATGAGGGTATCGATACCCTTATGACCGTTGGACCAAATTTTTGAAATTTGGCCTGAGGGTATCGATACCATGCTCTAGGGTATCGATACTATTATGTTAAAAATGGTATTTTGATGCTCTAGAGTGTGTGCATCGATTCCCTTGGTCAAATACCTTTCAAAAACGTTTTGTTCCTTCAAGAATAGATTCTAAACAAGTTATAATCAATTCGTAAGGTTTCGGTCATTTGAAATAAAGTTTCTAATCATATATGGCTAGTATGATCATCGTAGGTTTTTGTCTTAAAACATTTTCCGTTTGAAAACACTTTGTAAAAACATTATCTAAGTGTGTGTGAGAGAGATAATTAACTTTTGGTTCTTACAAGAAATTACCTAAGTCCTAAAACTCTAAAACGTCTTCAACCTTGCGGACTTTGTGTTCTTGTCGTAGTTGTTGTTTTGCTTTCAAGTGGATCCTCAAATCTTTCGATGGTTGTCATCAATTCCATAATGGTTGTCATTCATCAAAACCTAATCATAAAAACCTTGCATGCATATTGTAACATGGTTTACAGACCCGAGTTTAATACTCGGTGTTTTTTAATTGGTTGCAAGCTTTGTGAACCTTTCTTGTTGACGAACCCCGTTGTCAATCTCACAATTGGTTTGGATTCCTCTACAACGATACTCTCTGTTTTTAAAAATTAAGGATTTCAGAACCGGTCGCGAGAGCGGCCGCGGGGCGTCTGTCAATTTCTTTAAAATAATTGAAATCTATATTTTTAATCATCAATGCTATATGTACACCTATTTTAATCAATGAAGTTATTTATTTCTATACTAAATAAAAGATAATGTCAGTGTCAAATAATACAAAAAAAATAGCACTGGAATAACCTTATGTCCGACAACATCGAAATGATCTTCTATTTGATATAAAATAAATAACTTTATTTGACTTGATTAGAAAAAATAGGTGTACACATAAAATTATTAATTTTTTATAGGATAAAGTATATTTTTTGTCCCTGAAGTTTGGAAAAAGTTTCAAATGTATCCCTAAATTTTATTTTGTTTCAATTTTGTATTAGAAGTTTTAAATCTGCATAAAAATGCTATTGACAATTAATTTTTCAAGAAATGCAAGATCAATTTAACAATAACTTCGCAAGAACAACTTTTAATACAAACAAGCCAAGTATAAACTTATGTCACTAACTCTTAATTGCCAAACATTATTGTTGAATTTGTCCTAAACTTTTTGAAAATTTAGTTCTCAGGGGCATATTTGATAGAAACAGAAAATTTTTCGGATAAAATTAAAACAAAATAAAACTTAATTATATTTTTAAATTAAAACTTTTAAAAAATCTCAATAATAAAAAACATACTTTACCTTTTTATATATTTAGTTATTTACCCGATAATGAATATGTTCACTAAAATATTAATGAGAAAGTCTTGTGAACTAATAAGAGCTTCCATCGCCCCTCTCTCTCCCCCACCGCCACTACCAGTTGCGTCGCCGATGCCTCTTTCTTCTTCTTTCTTCCTCGCTTTCTCCCTCCACCTCCATATGTGACGTCGCGGCAACCTCATCTTCTTCTCCTTCGAAAACGCAGCAACCCCTTTCTTCTGCGAAAACGCGCGACGCAATAAATCTATGTTTTCTTCCTCTTCATAAATGCAAAGCCCCTTCCTCTTGGATCAACCATGATGAAGAAGCATAAGCAATGGAACCAAAAGGGAGAAGCAACGACTGAATCATCAATTGGCAAGCATAACGATGCAGTGGTTGGAGATGCAACGAAGAGGAAAGTACCACGGTGTTAAATACTCCAGTGACGCTGAGGTTGGTAGATACAAAGGCGGGAGAGCATTGACATGGCGTTCAAACAACGAAGTAGAAGTCGATAACAAAGATGACAACAAGAACGTTTAACAACAGTTGAAAGAGATCGACCTACTATTGCTAAACCATGTTGTGTTGGTGGCGCTTGTGATGGTGGTGTTGTGAATAATAACTTTTATTCTGTTTAGATAATATTTTTTTTTTAATTTATGATGATAACCTTTTTATTTTTAGTTTTGGATGTGATAATTATTTTTAAATTTTGGATGATAACTTTTAATTGGATTTATTGATTCTCTAATAACTCCATAATATTAGTTCATAACACTATTGTAAAATATTCATTTAATTTGATTCTCTCGAGTTTTCACACATATTATATTATATTATATTATATTATATTATATTAAACCGGATAGAATATCAAGTATTCGCTATTCCCTTCCCTAATAATTGGCCGACAAAAGCAAAATCTAAACAAAAGCAAAATTTAAAGCAAATTAAGGAATAAATAAAGTGTTTATCTATATATTGTATTTTAAAGACATAAGATTTTAAATTAATAATTTTTTAATTAAAAATACAAAAATTTAAGTTTTTAATATATTTATTTTATATTTATTAAATATTTAAAATATTTTTTATTAATAAATTTATGATGTGCCCTGGATAAATTCATAAATAAAATAAAATCAATCATATATCCAAACTTACCGGATGTTGCTTTTGCCGCCTGTATAGCTGATCTCCATATGAGTGCTGTGATAGCTTCAACACGAGTGGCGTTGAAGTCACCAAATCTAGCTTTCAAACTGCATATGTTTGTAGCGTTGAACAAGAAGCACTTCGTTACCAGCTTTTCATCATGGTCACCACCAACCATGAGGTCATTTATGGCTAATTCTATTCCCCTTGGCGGGAAAATCAACGATGCATCCATTTGAGGTGGTTCTACAATGTTGCCATTCCCTCCATTATCAATATCCCTTGCAGTTTCGGCCCAAGAATTGAGAAACGATGCGGTAGCTGCAGCATCTGCTAACTTGTGTGAGAGGCACACACCAAGTGCAATACCCCCACATTTGAATTCACTTAATTGAACCGCCATGTTCACCATGTTTCTGTCATAATTTTCCATTGTACTAGGAACATCATATGGGTCAAATGGCAAAAGAAGCTCTTGTATTTGAGACTGAGGCAATTTGAGAGTATCTGAAAGGTTTGTAGGGATCTTAGACTCAATGTAAAGTACACCTTCATCGTTGCAATCAACGGAGGATGATGAGGTGGCTTTCAATCTTCCACAAAATGGGTAGTAAAGAGAGAGGATTTTGGATAATGAAAGCTTTAACTTGTTGGATCTGACTTCGAAATCTCGAGCTCCAATAATGGAACTGCTATCATCAGTGGTGGCACAGTAGAACAAAATAATTGGAACGTAGGTTGGAGGAACCATTTCATCAAGGAGGGAGATTTTGAAGTCTTTGAGGTGATTAGGGGTTGGAGACGATGGCTTTACAATTTCCTTAGATACAATCTCAACTTTAGACTCCATTGTTGTTGTTGGTTCACTCATCAATTTTCGAAACAAGCTAAGACGGCAGCTTATATGTACTGTATTTATTTCATAAATCTAGGTGTATTTATAGGCAACATACATCTAATTTTCTCTTCGAATAGTCAACACGTGCATATACTTACTGATGACTAATGAAATACAAGTAGAGAGCCAAAGACTCGTTATAGTTAGGTTGATTCACCAATTAAGTAACGTCCTATTAACTTACGCGTGCATATGCATATAGCGTACTAATTTCCAATAATTTTTAGGTCCACATTTGTTTGGTCCAGTCAAGTAAGTTAAAAAAAAACATTTATTTTTATATCAAATAATAAATTATTTTATAATAAATATAGGTGCTTGTTTCGATACGCTGAATGAATTAAATAAACCAATCATTGCTTTGATACGCTGAATAAATTAAATAAACCAGTCGTAAATTGACAGCTCTTTCTTAGATATCATCATCCAATTACAAGGGATTTATTAATTTAATTTTGATATCTAATTTTTAAAATATATTTTATATTTAATAATGTAACATTATATTTATGAAAAAGACTAAGGAGTCAACATATTATGATCAATAAGGAGTCAACACATAGTTACGATGATAATTCATATAAATTTTGGATGATAGCTTAGTTATTGGCTCCCTAATAACTCCATATCGTTGGTTCCGTATCATTATTCCAATAATTAAGTTATCATCCAAAATTTATATGAGTTATCATCCGTAATTCATATATCAAAGATTAAGTTATCATTCGAAATTTATATGACTTATCATCCGTAACTATGCATTGGCTCCCTGTTGGTCATCATGTATTAGTTTCCCTAGTTTGTTTTCATTATTTTTATATTGATCATATAAATAGTTATTTTAAAAATAAATATGATCAGAATATTATTTTTATATTGATCATATATTTTTTGCTATATATTGTCCAAACATTCTTAAGGGTCTCTCTTCGCACGGTATTTTTACATTAACTATATTTGATTTTCTTTTCATTGTAGTCATTAATGTAATATTAATTTACTGCCACTGTTTTTTTAATTTAATGAATTTAGCTAAGATAAGTTTTCTATTAATAAATTTTTTTTAATATTTATATTTAATCAATGAAAAAGACTAGAGAGTCAATACATTATTACCAATAGGGAGCCAACATATAGTTACAGTTGATAACTTATATAAATTTTGAATGATAACTTAATCTTATATATATGAGTTACGGACGATAACACATATAAATTTTGGATGATAATCTAATTATTGACTTCCTAATGACTTCCTCCATAGCTCTATTCTTAATCAATACAAAATAAAGGTATTGATTTTTTTTTATATTTTTAATAAAAAAATTTAATTTATAAATTTAACATGCATCCGTAGAATACATATTAGCTAAATCCTTATTTAATTGATACTCATCATACATTATTTTCCAATAAACATACATTCATGTACTATAATGATAACTACGCCATTCTATAAAGTAAGAACCGGTACTTTAATTGTGTATATGTAAATCTAAGAATGAGATGTTAGATTTATGCATACCCATTTTTTTGGCTAATTATTTGTGCAAAATTATGTGAATGTATCCTAGTTTCAAGTTTTTAACTGTTGATACAAAGCACAGCTCTGATAGACTTGTCGAATTCATTTGGACTAACTATATGGTTGGCCACAAGAAATTTATGGTTGAGAGACATTATGTGGTGGCCATTTCCTTCTTGGAATTATTATACTAATGGTGCTGCATGCGTTTGGCCAATATATTTTGGGACACACCGACGCATTCTGGCGTCCTCGGAAAAGTCGAAGCCTTCTCCCTGGAAAATTTTAACTTGAAAATTTTCCGAGGGGAGGGACGAATCGAAGCGACAAGGGTTCGAGTGAGAGCAT
>JASCZI010212007.1:18651-27437 GCA_036250425.1 Stylosanthes scabra
AGAGAGCAAGGGTGAGAGAAAGAAATAATAAGAGAATGAAATAGAGAGATAGAGGAAGGAGAGAAAAATCATATGTTTCGTATTTGGGCTCATTGGTAAGAACTTCAAGTGTAGGGTTAAATTGTGGACTCAATGCATTTAAATTTGATTACACTTACTTAATTGATAAATTATTTCTTATAAATAGAGAGAGAATGAGAGAGCGAGGATGAGAGAAAGAAATGGAGGAAGAGAAAGAGAGGAGAGTAAAAGAAAGTAGGAGAGAAAGACCGGGATAGAAGGAGAGAGAAGGCCGAAGAGGAAGAGATAGTGAGGGATCGTGGGAGAGATAAACAAGAAAATAGAGAGAGAAATGATAGAGGGAGGGAGAAGGAGAGAAAGAGCAAAGGTGAGAGAACGAAATGGAGAGAAAACGAGAGAGAGAGGAGGGAGAGGAAGAAAAAAATCATATATTTCGCATTTGGGCTTATTAGTGAGAACTAATAACTTCAAATCTAGGGATGGCATTGTGGTAAAAAATTTTATCAATGTACCAACATGAGACTTTTCTTATAGTCAGGTATCTCACAATAGTCATGTAACTCAATATATTTAGATTTGATTGCACTTACTTAGTTGATAAATTATTTCTTACAAATCACTTTATCTAATTTATTACATTAAATTGGAATATAAATCCCATACATTGCATGGGTAAAATACTAGTTAGCATACCATCGGCTTCCCTAGACACTAAACTACTAGGGCATTTCAAAATATAAAAGCAAATTATTATATATATAAAAAAAACTTCTTTCTTGCTAGTTTATATTTATTTATTTTGTTTTAATTTTAATTTGTACTCACTTATCCGAAAATTAACTATAATTTTATTTATGCATCATTATCAGTATAAAAATAATTTTTATTCAATATTTATAAATTAAAATATAAACATTAAAATCCTTTTACTAATCATAACTAAAATATTTACTAATATTATTTTTCAATAAATACTTGTATATAATAGTAAGTAAACACTAATTAACAAATTATAAAAATCTGAAAAATAATAGTTAATTTAATATAAAAATACTTAATATTGACTTTATATATTGTATCTGGGTGAGATTATAACATTTTAGTTAATTTAATATGTTAAATTTGGAGGATATTTTAAGCTCTATATTATGATGATATAATTATTTTTTTATTATTAAACGGTTATTTAGGTTGAACCTATAAAACCACTAATTAGTAGTTCAAATAGTTCGATGATCGGTCCGATCTTCAAAACCTTGGATTTCATGTGAAAATTAAAATTTTTCCTAAGATTTTTTAGTGTTCAAATTTAGAGAAACAGAAGCACCCCACCCTTAACCTCAACTCATCTCCTATTTATGGATATCCCAATACTCCATTAACCATTTTTGCTAATGATAAATGGCATAAAACGTTAACCAACGACATATAAG
This sequence comes from Stylosanthes scabra, assembly GCA_036250425.1. NCBI lineage: Eukaryota > Viridiplantae > Streptophyta > Magnoliopsida > Fabales > Fabaceae > Stylosanthes > Stylosanthes scabra. Next base: position 20,106 of record JASCZI010212007.1, read on the forward strand.
ACATCTCACATATCCAATAGAAAATTGACTTAGATATGTTTATAAAACAATAATTATACACAACCAAGCATTTTTAGCAACCAAGTCCAACCAAGTTCTAAACACACACGCGCGTGTTTAACGTATTTTCTGCGGCTTCTTCTTCCTCCTTCTGTAGCTTCTTTCCATTATTCTTCTTTCTCTTCCTCTTCTCATCATTCTTCTTCTTCTTCTTCTCCGTCAACTCCTCATGCTTCTTCCGATGACGATGACGATGACGGGGACGGCAGCGGCGGCGGCGACAACAACAAGGAGGAGGAGGACAATGAAGACGACACAATAGACAAGAAGAAGACAGCAACGACGATGATGATAATAGCAACGACAACAAAAGGACGAAGAAGACCAAAACCATGTAAATAGGAGGAGGAAGAGGTGTAGCAGCAATAGCAGGAAGATGGAGTACATTTGAGTACATTTGAGTGGGAACTTCCAATAATTCAAAATCCATTTCTACTTTCATTCAGAATCCGTTTCTGTTTTCAAGAAACTCAATTCAGTTTTATATATGAAAATCCGTTTCTAATATCATTCAAAATTCGTTTCTGTTTGAGCTAAACAAGACCACGCCTAGGCGTGGGTTCATCACCAAAATCATGCCTAGGCGTAAAAGAAAATCCGTTTCTACTTTCATTCAAAATCCGTTTCTACTTTCATTCAAAATTCGTTTCTGTTTTATGAAAATCCAATTCAGTTTTTAATTCCAAATCCGTTTCTGTTTTCATTCAAAACCCGTTTCTATTTCTATTCAAAATCCATTTCTGTTTTCTTGAATATCCAATTCAGTTTTTTATACTAAATCCATTTCTGTTTTTGTTCTAAATCTGTTTCTGCTTGTTTTCAAAATCAGTTTCTGTTTTTTAAAAATAACCAATTCAGTTTTTCGTCAACAACAATAACACCAACAATAATAGCAACAACACCAACATCAACAATGAAGAAGAAGAAGAAGATGGTGACGACGGCGGTGACGGCGACAGTGACGGCGACGGCAACGGCTGCAATGACGACGGTGCCAGCTGCAGTAACGACAACGGTGGTGTTGCAATAACGGAGGAGGAGGAGGAGAAGAAGCGCGTTTTGAATTTTGGGGAGAGTGTCAGCGCGTGTAATGGGTGAGAGTGGGAAAAAATGCTTGGTTGGACTTGGTTGGGATAAATGCTTGGGTATGTAGCATTACTAATTATAAAAATATATAAATTTGGCCATATTCTCCAATTGGGGAAATGATTTATGCAATTGAGATTAGATATCAAATTGATAGATTTTCGTAAGCATATCTATTCAACGTTTAATTGGACATGTTAATTGTTATGTATCCTATACATTGTCAATTAGGTAGTAATTGGTGAAGGGAATAGGAACTAAAATTAAAATTTATGTTTTTTTTTCTAAAAAATTTCAGTTCTTTCAGTATCTCCGAAAAGTGGAGATACTATAGGACTGAAATTTTCAGGGATAGGAACTAAAACTCTATTGTCATTTTTTTTTCCAAAACATCCTCCTTCAATTTTTTTTTTCAAATTCACACTCTACCCTTCCGTCGAAACAAAGCACAATAATGAGAAAACACATAATAGACTGGGCACGACAGTAGCAATTTCTTTTGGCAAATTTAACTTTTTTAGCAGCGATACAGGGGTGGAGGATCTTGGGGAGAGTGAAGGCTGCAGCCACAACGGAGAAGCTCCCCTTTGCGATACCCTCCTCCTCTCTCCTTCTACCCTACTGTTGAACCCAGTGGTGGCAGTCGTGACCTTCCACTACAAGAAAAATAACTTTTAGTGAAAACTTTTAGTTGGCATAGTGTTATTACCACTATTTCTATCATGAAATAAATTTTTTAATGGCCATAGGATATTTGCCATTAATACACTAAGTTATAACGTCAATTACAATTATTGTCGCTAAAAGCTAAGTTTACACATATATTTAGACTTTAGAAGTTTTTTTTTTCTATTTTTTTCTTTAATTTGGTAAAAAAGTTCTAGGTCAAAATCAAATTCACCATAACTAAATCTTACTCCGCTTCCTCTGCTTTCTCCTTTGTCACTGTCATCGTCACCATTGTTGCCAACACCGTCACCTTTCCCTTTGGATCCTCTTATGCCTTCCTGATGGAGTAGGATCTGTTACAACCGATGTCACCAAAATCGCCATCGCCACTACTTCTTTCTCTTAGTCCACTTCTGTATTCTTGCCGGAGGATCGTTATAAGTGTGGTCTACCGACACCGAAATCACCATCCCTGCCACCTCTCCCTCCGAGGCCGCTTCTACCTCGTGGTGGAGGATCCATTACAGCCACAAGCTCAGCGCAATGGTTCTTCATCGCAGTCGTGGTATCCGCCATTGGTGATGATCACGCTGAGCTCACTAAGGTTTTCCACACCTTCCGATCCACTGCTTCCTCTGGAGGCTATGCTTCTCCAAGGGTTCATCCTCCATCGCATGTTTCGCCTGCCAAATCTGCCAGAGCCGTTGTCGGCTTGGAAAACAAGTGGTAGGACCCCTTTCTCTCTCTCTCGCTCCATTCAGTTTGTAGCCTATAAGTTGCTAATTTATCCTAATTAAGTAAGTAGAGGGTAACTAATTGTTATAGCCTATAATTTGCTAATTAATCCTAATTAAGTACTTATAATGAACAAATACAGCTTTTTTTTCATATACTCTAGTTATATAATTCGAGATAGAAAATTAGTTTCTGGATTATTTCTTTCATTTGGTGATAGGTCCTGGCAGAAGGATCCTCTTGCCTAAGGATCTCTTGGACCAATCTGATAAAAGAGTATGTGCCTTCTTTTCTAATATTGAAGTATATATATTAATTTTAATTAATTTGTCAAGCTTTTTAAGATTATTTTATGGATTCATGATTTTGATATTTCCATTGTGTCTTTAGAATTGTTGAAGGTCATCACTGGTGATAGTATTAATAGGAAATTATTTGCTGATTGTTGACAAGGCTATCACTTTTTTATAACGGAAAATTCTATAGTGTTTAAATGAAAATCTTTCAGCATGTACTGAAAAGGCGTGACATGTATGAAAATTAAACATGCATCTTGCCCTCCCTCCAAATTCATAACTGATCATGTGACAGTTTTAGCTAATGAGACAGGTTTTGGGTCCCACCTAATTGATACTTTCAAAAAGTGATTAAATATTAATGGATAATTAACATAAAATATTCTTTTGTATTAACTACTAAGATAAAATAATTTAATATTGGTATGTATTATCTTAAAAAATAATAATTTTTTTACCTTTCCTTCTTATTTTGTCAATGCTATAAAAGAATCAGTGCCTTATGCCAAACAAATATTATGCTAACAAATAAATACTATTTTATCCACATCTTAACTTGATATTAAAATAATTAAAAAATTGTTTTAAGATGACTAAATACTAACCTTTTTGTCTTATTTTTGTCTGCATATAAAATTTTGTCATATAGTTACTAGATGTGTATTTGATGCAAATTAAAATATTTTGGGACAAAATTGAAACAAAATAAAACCTAGGGATTGATGTGACCCTCGGGACCAGTTCGGAAAAAGCGGTATTTCGTTGCAGATAGCTCTGAACCAGTATTACGGGAACCTTATTGAATTTAGTTAAAGATGTGTCACAGGATGCAACCAATTAAAAATACCGAGTACTAGACTCAGGTCGTTCTCCCTAGGAATTAAAAACAGATGTTAGCTTTTGGTTGAGAAAATGTTTAGGGTTGCAATGGTTGAGTTTTGAGAACAGAGAGCAGAGAAACAGAATATGATTGCAAGAATAACTAAAGAGTGCTCGGCCATGGACTGAAGTACTGTGCGTCTCTATTATCACTGTTAATCCCAGTTTGGATGGACTGTCACTTAAAGGAAACTAGCCACTACTGTCAAATGATCGAGTGGTAGAGTTAGCCCCTATCCGAGGATCCTAGGTATACTCAACAACGTAAGTACAAGGTATTCGGTGGACTTGAATAACCCATCAAATTCACTTTATTAAGGACTTCCCATTATTGGTAGCGACATAGTGTTAACGGCCTCGAAACTAACCCCGTTCCTCCCATCTGTTGCCTTTAGGAACCGGCAGCTAAGGTCATCCGCACACTTCAACCCATGGCCAAGACACAAGGTCACTACTCAATACTAACAGTAATCATAATGGCAGAAATAAAACTGGCATAATAATAAAGAGACATAATGAATAATAACAGAATAATAACAAAATAACTATGATTGAAAAGTAAATGAGCAGGGTAATGACAGTAATATTAATTAAACAGACATAAAAATAGTAAATTGTTTGGCTACAAGAAAATGGAAATCCTAAGAAAAACTAAACTAAGAGAGAAAATGGGAGAAGATGAATTCCCCCCAAAACTCTCTAAAAATTATTCAAGACTTATGATCCCCAAAAATGGGTCTCAAAAGGGTGTGTGGTGAATAGGGTAGCATCTCTCCTATTTATAGACCTCCATTTGGCTCGAAATTCCCTTTTTGACCTTCATTTTGCTTGCTGCCCACGCACCTGTGCGTACACACCAAGTTTCTGTGCGTGCGCACAGGTGAGAAAACGTGACTTGCATGTCACTCCAGTTTGTATGCGTACGCATCAATGGTCTGTGCGTACCATATGGATATATATACACCGTTTTGAAGTTCTAGATGTTAGCTTTCCAATGACATTAGAACCATGTCATTTGGACCTCTTTATCTCAAGTTATGATCAAATTGGTGTGAAAAGGTCAGGATTGACAGCATCAGGAAAATTCTGAGCACCGATCTTTGGACAAGAATTTCTCATAGAATCACTTAGAATCGGAAGAAATGCTCAACATCATAGTTGTAGACATTGAATTCTTTTTTCCAAAGAGTTTAAGTTTGCTCCAATCTGATGACAATAGCTCCCTTTCTTTTCTTCTAATTCTTGCTCATTTTGCTTTCCATGGCTACTTCCAATCCAATTCTAACCTATCTAGGCCTGAAGCACTTGAACAAACACATCAAGGTATCGAATGGAATGAGAATTCAGTAACTCTATGGCGAAATATGGCCAAAAATGCATGTATTCACAATTTAAGCTCTAAGAAGCAACAATTCATGAATGCACTAAATTTGCAAGTATTTAAGTGAGTTTGGTTTGATATTTTGCTTATTTATAGCACAAGATAAACAATCAGAAATGGGTTTATCAAATCTCCCCACTTTTAAACATCGGCATGTCCTCATGCCCAAATAAATCAACCAAAAAAGTTAGTTAATAAGCCCAATATTTTCAAAATCAAATCATTGAAGATTATTAAGGAGGAACTACACAAGAATCATACAATGAATGAGATTACAAAATAGAGGAATTAAACAAACATATGCGAGAGAACGGGCAGGTATCGTAGCAAATACTAAACCCAAAAATCATTTAAGCACAGAATATGATACTTGACTTATATTACAAGAGAGGCCACAAAACATAGAGTTGAGCTCAAGAACCCTTACCAGATGTGTCTATTAGCTCAAGTGTCTCGGGCTAAAGCTCTCAATTCCTCCCTAATCATGTTTTTCGTAACCTGCTTTTCATCTAATAATCAACATCATATATATATATATATATATACACATGCATGCAACATCAATAGGTCTTTTAAGGGTTGTAATGGGCCAAAGCGGAAGGTGTGGAAATTTATTTGGTTAAGTGAGCTAAAGAACTTGAAACTTTTGATTAATTTAAGATGCACCTAACCTCTTGTTCTTCACTCTTTTCCAATTATCTTACAATCCAGACTCACAATTTTCTATAAATACATGACATGCAATTTCCTTTGATGAATGATTATGACATATGCATTTGCTTATTTTGGTAGATTTCTTCACTACTTCAAGTGACAAACTTTTTTTCGTTTTCTTCTTCTTTTCGTTTCTATACATTTTTTTTTCTTTTGTCACTTTTCTTTCTTTGACGATTTATGTAAATGCATATGCTTACTTTTGATGTATGCATGCATGTAGCACATGACGAGTGATGAAAAATCACTTACCAACTATCAACCCATAGATGGAGGAAACGTAGTCTATGGAGATAACTCAAAAGGCAAAATCATTGGCATTGGAAATGTTGGTATGCAAAATGCATCATGTTTAGAAAATGTGATACTTGTCAAAGGTTTTAAAAATAATTTGATGAGTGTTAGCCAAATTTGTGACAAAGAAAACTTAGTCACTTTTGATTCAAAAACTTGTGTTGTTAAAAGGCAAGACACAAATCAAATTGTTATGGTTGGACAACGCTTTGACAATATCTACATGATATGTTTAGATGAAGTTTCTTCAAATGATGCGAAATGTCTTGTAAGCAAACATGATGAAACTTGGTTATGGCATCGTAGAGTTGCACACGCTAACATGGATCACCTTAATAGGTTGGCCTCTAAAGAGCTAGTAATTGGTTTACCAAAACTACATTTTGAAAAAGACATCCTTTGTGACGCATTTCAAAAGGGTAAACAAGTAAAGGCCTCTTTTAAATCAAAAAATGTTGTTTTAACTACAAGGTCATTACAACTTTTGCACGTGGATTTATTTGGTCCTTCTAGGACAAAAAGCTTTGGTGGCAACTACTATGCCTTAGTTATCGTTGATGATTACTCTCGATATACATGGATAATGTTTCTAGCTAACAAGAGTGATACATTTCGAGCATTCAAACGACTAGCCAAAGTAATACAAAATGAAAAGAATTTAAACATTTCATCTATAAGAAGTGACCATGGTGGTGAGTTTGAAAATGATCTTTTTGAAACTTTTTGTGAAGAAAATGGCATTGAACATAATTTCTCGTCTCCGAGAACACCACAACAAAATGGTGTTGTCGAAAGGAAAAATCATCATTTAGAAGAAATGGCGAGAACTATGCTCAATGAGGCTAATATTCCTAAGTATTTTTGGGCAGATGCGATTAGTATACCGCGTGTTATGTTATGAATAAGATTATCATTCGACCTATTCTTAAGAAAACTTCGTACGAATTATACAAGGGAAGAAAGCCAAATATATCCAACCTACACGTCTTTGGTTTCAAATTTTTTATTCTTAATAATGGAAAGGATAATCTAGGCAAATTTGATGCTAAGGCTGATGAAGGAATCTTCCTAGGATATTCATTATCTAGCAAAGCATATAGAGTTTATAATAAAAGTACCATGACTATGGAAGAATCAATACATGTTGCATTTGATGAATCTAACGCAAATTGTTCGAGAAAGGATATTTGTGATGATGATTTTGTAGAAAGCTTTGAT